>BCLG01002204.1:51879-80330 GCA_001602295.1 Zoysia matrella
TGCATGTAGTCTAACACATCTCTATTGGGAGGAATGTTTTATAAAGTTTATGTAGAAAAGAAAAATTGTGCTTTTTAAGAAGTAGAGAAAAGATCATTATTTTTAGGATTTTTTATGATAAAATTAATCATGAAAAAATAAATAATATTTTTACATTTTTTTTAATAAGATGGGAAGACAAACATGACATCTAATAGTAAAAGTATTAATTTATGAATGGAAGTAGTAAATGATAAAGATCAAAAAGAGGTACGCACGGCCACATGCATACAATACGCACCTTTGCAACAAAAAAGAAAAAAAGCTCATATTAACTTAGAAATAATATATTAATACTAAAATAATTTTTTTTTTGTTTTCCAATAACTTTTTTGATCTCATATATTTGTTTTGAGTAGTTGTATTTTCTAACTATAGTCGGTGTGGGCCCAAGATCTAGGAGATTCAGAAGAGCTCATTCGTTAAATTTGTAAGAGATGTCTATGTAGAGATTTTATTATCAGATTTGTAAAAAGAGATAATTTTGTGTGCATTTTCTGTGTGTTCGTAGTCTAACCCATCTCTGTTGAAGACATTATACCATGTGTACGTATAAAAGAAAAACTATGCTTTTTAAGGAGTAGTGAAACATTGCAGGGAAAAACAAAGATCCCTAAAATCAGTGCTGCACAGGAGTTCTTCAATTTAATTCCTGCCTTCTTAGTGCATGGATGGATGAAGAGAGGGATTCTTGATTCACAAATGATTGACTGACATCGTTCGACATGAAAAGGCATCCAAATAACGACTTTAAATGTTTGGTAGCAAAAAATGTAATTGAGCGGCCTCTGCTGCATAACTTAGAAGATACTATGTCGTGACTGAAGTTTCACATGGGTTCCAGATTCGGTATTCAAAGGCAATCTAAAGCGTGTGCGCATGCATCCGCAGCCACACAGCAAAAAACAAATCTTGTATAGGGATCTACTTTATTGGGAACTTTACCACATCTCAACGGCAGTCCTACAAGGTGCACATATGCTTCTGGAAAGGTTACTGAACCTTCCAGTTGGTCACTTGTTACCTACTTACCTTCTGTTTCATAATATGGGCTCCATTCAGAAACAATAGCTGCATTTAGTCAGCAAAGTTGGCTAGGTTAGCATTTATTTTCTTTATTAAAAATATTAGTTGTAGCAGTATCTAGGTGCTCATCGGTGCTTGCTTAATTTATTAGCTGTAATGAAGGATAACCAAGGAATGATAATTGCGCCCAGAGAGAATTTCATGAATGCATCTAAGCCTATTCTCCGATCTAAGCTAGTTTACTGGAATGTAGGTCAAAAAGGAGAGGAAATATGCAACTACAGATAGATCCATGTAGGCACAGATCGAATGGTTGCAGAATTATTCGTGGAAGCTTAGCACATGGGAACAAAGGGGCAAAAAATTGTTGACGCTAGCCTTCTATATTTTAGCATAGATGCCGTACATAAAGAGAAACGCACAAACGGTACGTGTGGGCACCACCCTATTAATTAATCAAACACAATGCTCGACAGCTTGCATTGATCAACTTGCTAGATCTCTGTTAGGTTATGCATCGAGGCTTAATTAGTTCATATTCTTCTGTGCATTTTGGTAAAACATTAAATTGGCGTATCAGGAGTAGCAATGGAGATATAGGAGTATCATAATTCAGAAAAATACTTTTGGGAAAGTTTTAATTTGTTTTTTTACCAAGAAACGAAGGATTCAAATGAAAGTGTCTCTTCCATTGACAAGTAAAGCAGGCAACCAGGACGAGCTGGTCTAGTGGTTAAGGTACACCTTCAATCTGTTGGTTCCCAGCAGCAGCCGGCTCTTGGTACTGAGTCTTCTCGCCAATATTGACCTTTCCTCGTACGTGCAGTGTCACATCACTTCATCGCAGCTAAGTGCTAACTTATGTTAATAGCATGGACGCTCAGCCTTAGCCTAGCTTTCTCCCGGCTCCACTTTGCTCTACCCATTTCTTTAACTGAATCTCCACCCACCGACGTGCTGTCCGTTCCCTATATTAATTTTTTTTGTCTCCCAAATTTGTTCCATATCTCAAAATTTTTGATTCCAATTCAAAATCTCTTACGCTTCTGATCCACTTGTCCTATTTATCGCAGAACTGAAGAAGGATGCATCCATCTATCTTACCAAATAAAATCAGTAAATCAGACCTCGATACCTTTAATTGTTTCTTCAAAGAGTTGGTCCTGTCATTCGATTGCTTGAAATCATAGAAGCCTATAAATTCTAGCAGGTAGAAAAAATGAGTCTGTTTACGTACGTATGCATGAATTATACTATTCACTAATTTATGCTGTATAAAGTAGTGACCGATGCTTGGGTATCATTTTGCAATTGCGATAAGTTTGCTATATCTGATAAATTATAGTGGCCATGAATGTGATGGCATTCAACACAGAGTATGTAGTACTATTTTGGCTATATGACTTTTCCTTATGAAGGTTAAGGCCCCTTTTGAAACGCAAGAATTTTACATAAATTTTGCGGAAATTTCACAGAAATTAGTTTAATTTCAGAAGAAAAAAACGAAGAAACAGGAAACTTTCCTTCTTTCCAAACGGGGCATAAGAAAATATAACGTGGTCCAGTTCATACCATGAAAAAATGTAGCAGGCTTTATAGAAAAATTGAATTGGTGTATACTAATTCTTGTGAATGCTAAACAAAACTACATTGTAGAATAAAACTCAGTTCAGACTTATACAACAACAGATATTCTTGAGAACGGGCTCGTAATCGCGCGCGTTCGAGTCCCGGGCTCGGCAGCCATGTCTCACCGGGGTGTGCTACACTCTTAAAATAAATTTCAGGTGCCTCTCACGCGCGGAGCCACAGAGGGAAGGTGGCGTCCCCATCGCACATCGAAGCCGGTGATCTTCGGTGATCTCTTCAAGGGCGTGTCCTTCAGGACTAATATAGCTGTAGGTTTGGTCCTGTGCATTTGGTGTGTGGGAGTGCATTGTGCTGTGTGTGGGCGTGTGAGTAGCATATAAGCAGATACTATAGTTGTATGTAGGATGAGAGGCTAAAAAAAACAACAGATATTTCTTCTTTTTTTTAAGCCCAATACAGACCGAGAAATTTTTGTGTAGCCTAGGCGAAGATTATAATAGATAACAAGTTTATACAAAAAAAATCAATTACTAACATAAGTATAGATGATAACCGCAAAAAGTTAAAACTAAATTAACATCATCTACACTAAGGAAATGGAGATATGACAGAAATACTCTCATTAAAACTAAAATAAATTGTTCGGTACTAATCTATCACTAAAAGTTCAAATAATATCCAAATTAAACACTGCACAAGCTTTTGAGCACAAGACAATTATATTTTCTGATTCTTAATAATCTGAAATCATCAAAGAACAACATGCACCATCCAAGAACATCAGGCAGATAGCCTGGACAGGGTTCGCCCACACTTGGGTCCGCGCCACTGCAGCCATGGAAACTTCTGCAACTTCTGGCTGCTCTCTCAACTATAGATGACGGACGCCTGCATCTTTCTGCTGCTGCACAATGTAAAGCAACCACTGCACATTCCTATCTCCATGCACGCCAGCAATCAACCCAACGAACACCTTGAATTGTGCTCTTATCCTCCCAGATATAATTATAATTCCGAATGCTGATCCATAGCATGACGCTGCACACATAGCATGATATCCTGTTAATAACCCCACGCGTGGCAAGAAATGGCAGAAACAAAAATAGCTAGTCTAGTCTAGTTCCGCAAACACCACGCAGCAGCCATCCACATACCATGCAGGCACGCAAAGGGACCTCATGTTGGTGCCGCATGACAGAATCTCATCCGAAAAGCCCCAATTATTTGACGACGACGTCTTCGATCTTTCTGTGCCAATCACGAAAACGTCACCCTTATTGCTTGCTCTTACGAAATAGAGGCCTGCCTTCTTTTACCTGGACCAATCATGGACCGGGTACGCGATAGATAAGAGATGAGGTTAACTACGAGCAACGGGAAGCCACAACAGCAAAAGGAGATCCAATAAAACTGCTCTGCCTGATCTCCTTCCTGCTTTGCGGGCTGCGACGGAAGGCGAAGACGATGACCTTTATCGCGTTTGGCACGCGATAGATAGTGCTGGCAGCTGCAGTGCGCTCTTATTAGGGTACCAAAAGGGAAGGACCGGATGATCTCAGCTTCATATCTGTTGTGCCACGTACAGATGCAAGCGAGCCAAACTGATAAGGCGACTCTTCCAAAAGCCACAACGATTTCCATGGGGCGTTTTGATATTACGCCGCGTAAGCTGTGATGTCATTCATGCAAAAATAGATTGATTGATAATTGCTTGATGTTGATTGCATGGACCTTCTTTAGACTACTTGGTATATTGGTAGCTTCTGCAGCAGCAACTTGCATGGAACGTATTGCTCTGGTTACATGGGAGTGGAACTTGAAGCTCATTACAGCCTCACGCGACTTTGTAGGCTAACATCGCTTGTAAAAGATGACAACCAAGCCAAGACCATAATAGTTTACATAATTCGATTCGGATGCAAATTGCTGGCATCGCAGAAGCTTGAGGAAACAACTTCTTATCATAGCTCTTAGCATGATGTTAGTCTTACTATGGCATCAATAAAATCCATATTTATGAAAAGCTTATTTTCTACTCCATCCGTCTCAAATTATAAGTCATTTAAACTCCTCAAGTTTTTCTAAATTATAAGTCATTCTCACTTTTTGATACACCTTTTTCTCTTCTTAATACATCTTCACCCTATATTTCTCCTCTTCATTTTCAGAACATACCATATTTTCTACTTTTCTTAATTCCCGTGCGTATCTTCAAAAAGAATTATAAAACAAGACGGAGGGAGTAACATATTAATGTTGAATTCAAATACTAAAATATAAAGGATCTCACTCACTTTTTTTTATCTGTACATACCAAAATACAAACTAATATGTGAAATTTCCTTGGTACATTGGATACAGTTTGCACTAAATGTCTTTGATTTATATGTGAAGTTTGAATAAAAACTATAATGCATGTTTAAAGAATTTGTACACAATGATAGACTCGTACGTGTTTGGATGAGAAATATGACACGGTTTGCCCAGGTATGATTGCCCTGGTCCCAATCAGAGGCGTTTTTTTATCCCATCTCTTTTAAGAAAGACCCGCAAAAGATGGCATTGAGAATGAAAAAAGGTAAATAAGGTTGCAAGTGCTATTTCTTTTCTTCTGTGTTCATATTCTTTTCATTGCATAGTGGAAGTCCAACAGCCACGCTTGTCCACCAGAAATGCGAGATAATGCCCTTGTGTGTTTCACATTTTCATTTCATGTGCATCAGTTATAATATACTTTTAAATGTATTTTTAATAAATGTCTCTGCATTAAGGAAGAAAACATGTGCATACGTTTCTGAAATATTTTTTGTGACATCTTGCGTATATCCCCTTATCCAGATAATATTATAGAGCTCTGACAATATATAGTGCTACGTCAAATTATTGCCGTCAACCAACATGTCTCCTCCAAGTATAATACAGTTCCAAATGGCTCAAATACTTTTGGCTAATTCTAATACTAATTATAACATAATTTAGGGGTAACGAAAACAAATCACACAAATAGTAGTTATTTCTCTTATTTTCATTTTTCTTCTGGATATATTTACATTAATATATAAACAGTCTTTATGCCATTGGCATTATTTTTCATTAACTATGATATATGCCCCTTGATATGTTGCAAGTGGGAGAATACTGAACTCATGTTTGCGGCCTTATAGTTTTTCTTAATAATTTAGTTGTGCACTTGTGCTAGCAAAGTGAATCAACTTGCTGTACTCAACTGACAGGGAAAGAACGGTGATGAATTCAGCAGACAACAAGCACTTTTCTGTTCGTGTGTGAGACGCATGTTCATGCATCGAAGGGAAATATTATATATTCTGTCTCTTTACAAAGAATCTTCACATATGAAGCATCTACGGCTATAAGCGTTGAACGATTAATATATCTAGTTAACCTTCTTTTTCCTTCCAAGGGATAATTCGTTGTACGAATTTACTCCTAACCAAGCTAGATTATATTGTCAACCTATGTAGGCATGCTCATCCAAAGTAAGAGAGTTGCGAACTTTGATCAGTGGCATCCATGGCTAATTTGACTAAAACACAAATATAATAAATCCATAGCATTCCTAGTCTTGGCCTGTTGACATTAGGTCATGCATGATGGGCAGCATATATGCTTTATACTTTGGACATCAGAAAAGGCACTGCATCTCGACCAGGTTTTTGGGACAATGCCCTCAGGTAACGACCATGCTACCATTCACCTCTGCCAAAGAGCTATATTCCTAATTCATTTAGAAGTTTGGGGTTCCACAATTGAACCAAAGAGATATTAACTTTCATTTTAAGGGAGTAAATCATGATGTTGCAACAAAAAAGATAAAGATAACTTTAGAAAACTCTAGAGTCTCTTGACCGGAATGCGCTACCAAGCAGGGTTCCAACTAGCTATGAAGGCTAGCTGCTGATTCAAACAGAAATCTATGTAAGGCAGTAATCAATCCTACATCCACTCAAGACAAAACTACGAAATATTTCGTAACCATGTCTATTATGTAACTACTTGATGGTTTGACATCTCTCTAGTAGAATATTTTCCCTTAATCGCTAAACTGTACAAATAATTATTTAATAAATAAAAAATAAATGAATGCATCATTTATGTTCTTAAACTAGTATGGTATCGTATGGTTATTTTCTATGCTCAGATGCTGATGGTAAAACCAGTTGTACTTTATTACAAACTTCTTGTAAGAACAAATGTTGATTTTGTAGTGTTATTTGCGTGTGAAATATTGAATATGCTTTTCTGCCCTTATATTGGTTGTGCATTACATATTGACTTGTTTCTAA
This sequence comes from Zoysia matrella, assembly GCA_001602295.1. Classification (NCBI taxonomy): domain Eukaryota; kingdom Viridiplantae; phylum Streptophyta; class Magnoliopsida; order Poales; family Poaceae; genus Zoysia; species Zoysia matrella. The sequence goes on from BCLG01002204.1 coordinate 58,839, forward strand.
AAGACTTGGAGAAACTAGCGTTTTTCCCAGTTGCGTCATAGAAAAAATTCAATTAATTGGTGAAAATAAAACTGAATGGTTTTATTCCAAAACAGTTTGAATTTGTAAAAGCACACTCAAAAAATAAACAAATCACAATAATATAAAATTAAAACAGGTCCTCTTCTATTTCTCCATCTTGCGTTGCACCTCTATCACGACTGTAACAGGGAGGCAACACATTCAAAAAAATTTACCTAATACGTTTCCCAAGCAATACACTGCATTATTTATTATCAATAAGCAAGGTTTAGTCAGTAGTAAAACCAGAGTCAAATTTTTGTCTCCTGGTTGGGTCCCGTGACTGGTGACATCTCATGTGATTTTCTGTTATGCGGCGGCTCTTTGCTCGTCCCAAGCGAGAGTGCGACTTGATCTCTCCAACGAGCTAGGCAAAACAAGTTGGAGTCCACAACCCTGCACTAACACCGTTCCCTTGCATTATAGCCTAAAGTGCTCTTAAAGCTACTACTTTATGGAATGGCCATGATTATCTCCAATTATTTAGATGATAAGTTAAACGTATTTATTCATGGCCAGAAGCTTTCCCACAAAAGCTACAGAAACCGATCTTTATGCAATTCCATGTATTTTTTTTGCTGCATCTGTGACAGGAAAGAATGTACACACAAGACACACTACACCAAGGCATGCAGGACACGCCGGTTCGTGCCTATATAAATACTCCAGCAGCCTCCCAGCCTTTGCAGGAGTTTCAGCCAACTAAGAACATTAGCCAGCTCCTCCTCAGAGCTCTCCCTTTCCTTCCCTCAAGAAGGGGCCAGGGTTAGCGAGAGAGAGGGAGCCGTTAAAGAGAGCAAGCTCACCTGTTCTACTGGTTAACCAAAGTTCGTCAAGTTGTTGGGAAGCTAATTAGTGACCATCATTTCATTCGCATCACAATGGCTGGACTATCTCTGCAGCACCCCTGGGCTTTTGCCTTCGGCCTCCTAGGTATACTACCTTTCACAAAATAAAAGCTATATGTATGCATTCCTATGACCCATTAATACATGTTTATTTTCTATTTTTACTGGTTAAAAGCTACATGTAGTCTCTCTTATTATAATATTTTGCTAGATAATTTTTTTATAATTAAAAGCCAGTGCTAAGCCTCTCTTATTATTTAAACATGAGTATGTCACAGTGCGTTCACATCTCCAGCGTCCACCATAACATAAAACAATCTTTCTTAAAAGAAAAACCACAAAGCATTGCCAATCTTTGCTGATAAAAGAGGGAAACCTATAAAACGATGTAACATGTCAGCTTATCATAACTAATCTCTCTGTTCTTGTGCATTGGGCTCTTCTGCCACACTTCTCAAATGCCTAATCTCCATGCTTTCTTTGTTTTTGCTTTTCAGGCAACATCATCTCCTTCACGACCTTCCTGGCCCCAATGTAAGTGACTTCCTGAATTGTCAAGTGAATTTCAGACAAAAATGAATAGATAGTCATTTATATACTCAATTAACCTTATCCATGTTGGGTAGGTAATTAAACTGCTTTATGTGTGCAGACCGACATTCTACCGCATCTACAAGAGCAAGTCAACTGAAGGTTTCCAGTCAGTTCCCTACGTGGTGGCGCTATTCAGCGCGATGCTGTGGATCTTCTATGCGCTGATAAAGACGGGCGAGCTCCTCCTAATCACCATCAATGTTGCTGGCATTGTCATTGAGAGCATATACATCATCATGTATTTTGTCTATGCCCCGAAGAAGGGCAAGCTTTTCACAGCCAAGATCATGATGCTACTCAACGTTGGTATCTTCGGCCTCATCATGCTTGTCACGCTCCTACTGTTCAAGGGTGATACACGTGTTGTAGTGCTTGGATGGATCTGTGTCGGCTTCTCGGTCAGCGTCTTCGTTGCACCACTCAGCATCATCGTGAGTAGTACTTCATCCATGAATCATATATACTCCATAACCATGCAAATCTCTTGCTAATGATATTGTGCATGCTTGCGTATGAGTAGAAACGTGTGATCCAGACAAGGAGCGTTGAGTACATGCCCTTCTCCCTTTCCCTGTCGCTCACCCTTAGTGCCGTCGTCTGGTTCCTCTATGGCCTCCTCATCAAGGACAAATATGTTGCCGTAAGTTACAAAAACTATTCACTTCTCCAAGAATACTTGTTTAGTTCATCTTTCTAGATTTTTCAAAAGAACTCCATGTACTAATCTGCTAAGATTTCTTTCTGCAGCTTCCAAACGTGCTGGGGTTCACCTTCGGTGTGGTGCAGATGGGGTTGTACATGTTCTACATGAACAAGACGCCGGTGCACACAAAGGGCGTGGAGGCTGGCAAAGACTCTGCGCCGATGGATGAGCATGTTGTTGTGAACATCTCAACGCTCCCCGAGAAGAGCTCGGAGATGGTGTTCCCCAGGATGAGCTGTGCTGCCGAGGCTGCAGCGGCAATGGCGAGGAACAAAGATGGGGTCGACATGTTCATCAACCGAGGCCCCACCAACCAGGTGGCCTAGGCATGCGGCCGCTTGTGTGTGCGTGGTCTATGCTCTTCAATATTCATATGCCTAACACCAGCAGCAAATATGCCTTTCTTGTTATTATTTCTTTTTAACTACCCTATTTTATTTTTCATCAAACATTGTTTGTGGCCTCAAGATGCTTTGGGATCGACCTGTCTTTGTATCTCTTTCTTAAACAAGTATAGAGAAATATCTGCTGTGTTATAACCATCAGAATATTTGTTACTTGGGCAAGCTGTGTCATCGACAGATGAGGATCACCACAAATTTAATTTACAGAAAAAAAGAAAAGTGTTGCAAGCAAGTAAATATATATATTACGTGCCTCCTTTGTTACAGGTACCTGAAAATCGATGAATCTTCAGTCGGTCGTATGAATGACATGGCCAACAAATCATTTTCAGGGGATTTTAAAGGTTTGTAGTGTCCCTGAGGCTTTAAATTGGTTTGGGGGGCGGCAGGATGGCCAAGTGGAGGAGGCAGAAAAAATGGCAGATGACTGATAAATGGAACCCGGGGGGGGGGGGGGGGGGGGGGGGGGGGGGGGGGGGGGGGGGGGGGGGGGGGGGGGGGGGGGGGGGGGGGGGGGGGGGGGGGGGGGGGGGGGGGGGGGGGGGGAGAGAGAGAGAGAGAGAGAGAGAGAGAGAGAGAGAGAGAGAGAGAAATGAGCTTTATTCAGAACGGAGCTTCAAATGAACAGATAGTACAGCTGCACCCATTTGAGAGGACTAAAAAAACGGAGCATGAAGATGGCTGTTAGAAATAATCTTGATATGGTACTGTACGTTAGGCACGTCTATGTGTCGTGTGTGTGCATGTCCAGCCGGAGGAGAGCGGCACGTCTAGTCTTGCAGGAGAGTTGCGCGAGGTAGCCGTAGTGATTAGTTTAGCTGCGTGATTAGGCTGCTAGCTGCTAACTGCATGCATCAGTTGTGGAGGCCTCGCAGTGGCCATGAGCTTTGGACCTGCCTAAGTCTCGCGGACGAGGAGTGGCTCACGACGAGATGAGTCCGGGTAAAGCAGGGAGAACGTGGCTTCATGCATGTGAAGTTCGTCGAAGGAGGCTGCTTGGCCGTGCGTCGGAGGGTGTATAAAATAGGTATGTAATCCTTTGTTTTGAGGTGAGCCGAGATAGAGAGAAGGTTCCGGTGTGTGTCGCTGCTGCGACGTTTGTTGCCCGACAGGCGTAGGGTCGTCCGTGAAAGTCTCATCTTGTGTTTCACTGTGTACCGAGTCTAAAGAATATTAGAGAAGCTGAGATACAGGAGCAAGAGGCTCCGCGGCGTTCATCATCGAAAATTATCCGTGTTCTTTTGTTCTATTGATCGTCCGTCGATCGTCCGTCGATCCTCGGTTCCAACAATTAATATCAGAGCCAGGTTCATCGTGGGATTTGTTCCTGTAACACTGTGTTTTCGAGTAATGAGACACTTCATTCGAATTCGAAAATTTCCGAAAGATCCGAGCTCGAAGAAATTCAAACTCAGTCCCAAATTTAAATTTGAAATTCAAAATGTGAGCTCAAAAATTTTAATGAAATATTGTCAAACAAAAATCTCTCTGGAAAGTTCTTGCAACCACTTGAAGTTTAGAAATTTTTGGAAAATTTTAATTTGAGATTTAAAGGCTGAAATAATTTATTTTCCTCTAAAAGCTAACCTGTCTTCAAAATTTAATATCATTTTGCTTATTTTGATTTTGAACTTATTCCCAAAATAAAAGTTGTTCATTTTCAAAAGATTTACCAGAGTACCGAATTTAAGAATTTTTGGAGCTCAGAAATAGTGCATTTGGATTCGAAAACAGAAGTGTGTGCTGAAAATTCAGAAAATCATAAAAAAAAGGACGCGGGACCCACCGGTCAGTCTCAGCCCGCTCCTTTCCCCAACCTCCCAACGCCACCGCATAGGCCCGCTGCCACGCGCGCGTTTTCTCTGCCCTGCATGCTCGCCACAAAGCAGAGACGTGTCTCCGAGTTGGCGCAAGCAGTACCCCTCCGGCCGAGCTCCTTCCTCCTCCCTCACTTTCTCTTCCACCTTCGACCGCCACCGCTTTCTCTGACGCCACCGCAGAGCACACTGGCTAAGCCATCCCTGGACCCCATTCTTCAACGGAAAAGCTGCTCTAGCACCCTCTCCCGCTCTCCCCTGCCCCAGCTCGCCTCCTCCCTCTCTGAGCTCGCCGGATTTGGAGTTTCCCCAATTTGGACGAGTTTGGACCGCCGGCCGATCCTCAACCAAAATCGGTGAGCTCCATCAAAATGCTTTCGATTCCTCGCAGCTGTGGTCTCCCCACTCAATTGTGCAGCTTAGAGCTCTCTAATTAGGGCGAAATCCCCTCGATTTGGGCAGAGGTTTGAGGCTTGTTCTTCATCATCGCACACGGCCGCAGGAGCTCGCCGGTGCCGACCACCCTCCGGCCCCTACCGTCGACGACAACCTCCGTGCCAGTGTTCTCACAGCGCGGGTGAAGTTCTAGGGTCCCTCCTCCTCGCTCCTCGTTGACTACTTCCTTCGAGAACCGCCGTCGAACCTCGTCGTCCACCGTTGCTCGTCGCCGGCCGTATCCCGGTGAGCAAATCCGGCCGTGAACCCCACCTCCGAGCTCCCCATGCCGCGGCGACCCTCGTGGCTCCGGATCTCGCCGCCGGCAGCCTACTCCGACGAGGCGCGCCGCCAAGGCCGACGAGCCCGCCATGGCTGCCCCGCGCGTGCCGCCTGGACCAAGCCACGAGGCCGCCCTTGCTGGGCCTGCTCTTCGTGGCCCAGCTGGCCAGGCAGGCCCGGCCGAAGCGGCCCAGCTGCCGTGGGCCGCCATCTTTGTGCGCGGCCCAGTAAGCCGAGAATTCTAATCTATTTTGCGAAAGCAATTATTAATTGTCCAGAAATTTGTTTTATCTTCCAAAAATCGTAGAAAATTCATCTTAGCTCCAAAAATTACAAATAACATACCGTTGGAATTCTCTCATCATGTAGAATATTTTAGAACTTCCAAATTTGCATTTTCAGCATTATAATTAATTTTAAAAATTAAATAAATTACCTTGCACATACATTCATATCATCATTTTTTCTGCATCTTAAAATGTGAAAAAGATGCATAATTATGTTCTATTAATTAATATATGTCATCTTAGAGTTATTTAGAATTTATACACTTATATATTATTTATAAATAATTTATTACTCTTAGATACAAATTAATTTATTAGAAATTCATAATATTGCAATAAATATAAAATTTGTCCAGAAATTTGTTTATAGCCTCGATAATATTTTGAGCAACTAAATTTGTGATTTATGCCTTCAAGAACCATATTAAGAAAATTTAAAAATTAATCTTCTATATTATAAACTATTTAGTATAATATAAGAATACTTTTTAGACACATTTCTTATAAATCCCAGCAGCACTTTGGTTTAATAAAGTTCCTTTTCAAGAAATTATCATATCATCGCATTTTCATCTTTGGCATATGCATTCATAAGCATATCTTCGCATGTGAGCATCCTTGTCATATGCGATAACAAGAAAATTATTAGATATCCTTAGATGCATAACAAATCGCACTCGCACATCAATTCACACATTTAGAAAACATCGTGAAAGACCAAGATCTAGCGCTGATCGCTCCGGAGTCGTTTGTCGCTGAAGACCTTCCTCTTGTTTGCGCTAATTCGCAGCAAGTCGAAGGCAAGCTCCGGTGCATTAACCCTGTTTTAAATTTTTGTTGTATCACTATGTATTGTATAGCTAATGTGTTGTGCATTAAGTTGTAAGAGTTGTTTGGAACCCTAGAATGCATGATAGTACCAATTACCCTATTGAGTATATATTGGTACAGGTAACTCGATGTAGAGCTAGGCTATAAGTTCTAATCAACAGTAGAAGTCGAGTGAAAGAAGAACCTCACTCGCGAGATTATAGGTTAGACTTTATCCTACACTTGAATAAACCTGAGACCGGGCGGAGATAGAGTATAGGAGGGTTTGAGAAGGCTGGGCCTTCGTGGTGGTAGCTCCTTCTGTGTCGGTTAAAAACCGATTCGAGTGCGGCCCTCTTGAACAGGTTTGAACGTATCGAATACATACTGGGGATGTGGGACCCAGAAAACTGATGTAGCAAAACGCCGTAGTGGTTGGACGACCTCCACCTCTCTTTTGGCGGCGGCGGAGGAGATCCTTGTGTCTAACCATAGATATATCCTACGTGGTGATTGCATGGAGGACCCTATACTCGGGAGAGGTGCACCTGTTCGGACCGGCCCTATGAGTTGAGAGAAAAGTGGCCACGTGCGGCTTCTGAAAAGCCCATATGTGTCGTGTACTTCAGGTTTTTTCTAGCTGGTGTAAATCGATTATAATCGCTGCCTCTCACAGTAACGAGTATCACTTGTTCACTGTGTCATGTCATAATAATAACTAGAATAATAATAATGATAATATGATTTGTTTGCTTAGTTATAGGTAATTGTTTGGCAACCATGATTGTAGTAGACGATAGTGCAAATTAAATTTATTCTTCCTTGTACTTAATTAACTGCTAAAACTTGAAAGTAAAGATTCACTGTTAGTGCCATGTTTTATGCAAATGGCCATCCCCTGAGTTAGCCTCTCATGCTTAGGAGTCGGCTGTAGTTAGCCAATTTGAACGGGTAAGACTTGCTGAGTAATTAGTAGTCACGGTTTGTTGTTTCACTTTTTGTTGTGTGTAGTTCTCCCTACAGGTAGTTGGTGTGGCTATTGCGGTCAAAGAGTGTGGGAAGATGAGGCTCTTGCGAATTGGTCCTGTGAACCAGTTCCCTCCTCACCGAACTCTGGTCGCGAGGAGTGAAGCATGTCTTAAGGCAAGATATGTTTCATCGTAGGAGACCGTCGTATCTTTTCTATGTCACTTTCGCTATGTTTTAAACTCGGTTTTAAACTTATTTCTCTTAAGACTACTTGAACTTTATTGTAAGACTCAATCGGTTTCCTATTTTATATTATCACTAGTGTTGTACTATTTGGGTATTGTTGCTCAATATCATCCGATATCGATCCTAGACGAGCCGTCCAGTGTTTTGGGGCGGTTCTGTCATAGAGTGTTCCCGTCGTCGGAGGCGTGCCAGTGGTGACCGGCATGTGGCGGCGTTCATGGCGGCGGTGCATTGAAGGTTGCCGGACCGTGTGTCGGTCTGTGCACAAAGCTATCGGAGGCGCGACACACTGCGGCAATGGATCGTTCGTCAGTTCTGTCGTGCTGTGATGCAGCTCCAAGCCTCGGCGTGTGTCGCCAGAGAGGTTGTCGGACATGTGTCAGTCTGCGCGACAATGCCCATGGTGGCAAGTGGATTGTGTGTCGGTCCTTGCCTCAGTGCAGGGGAGACGTCGACCCTGAATTCGTTGTTCAGGTATGATGCGGTCGACGGCGTGTGTAGCCAGAGACGACGAAGACGGCATGTATCGCCTGAGATGGGCGTGTGTTGCCAACGGCATGTATCGCTGGAGATGCAGCGTGTGTTGCTGGAAGAAAGATGGCATGTATTGCCAGAGATGCGGCGTGTGTTGCTGGAAAAAATATGGCATGTATCATCGGAGATACGGCGTGTGTTGCCAGAAAGAAAACGGTGTGTGTCGCCGGGGAAAATGGCTGCGTCAAGTTGGAGGCTGTAGCGGCGGCCGAGGGTGACGACGACGATAGTGGCAGCTTCATCTCCAAGCAATGGCAAGTGCGAGGAGGACGACGAGCTCCTCAGGATGGTCGGTGATGTGCCTACGTTGATGTGTGACCATGTCAAGATTAGGAGGGTGATTGTTAGGAATAATCTTGATATGGTTCTGTACGTTAGGCACGTCTGTGTGTCGTGTGTGCATGCGTGTGTGCTCTAGAGCAGCACGTCTAGTCCTACAGGAGAGTTGCGCGAGGTAACTGTAGTGATTAGTTTGGCCGAGCGGCACGTCTAGTCCTACAGGAGAGTTGTGCGAGGTAACCATAGTGATTAGTTTGGTCGCATGATTTGGCTGCTAGGTGCTAACTACATGCATCAGTTGTGGAGGCCTTGCGGTAGCCATGAGCTTCAGACCTGCCTAGGTCTCGCGGACGAGGAGTGGCTCACGACGAGATGAGTCCAGGTAAGCAGGGAGAACGTGGGTTCATGCACGTGAAGCTCGTCGAAGGAGGTTGCTTGGCCGCTGCATTGGTGGGTCTATAAAATAAGTCTGTAATCCTTTGTTTTGAGGTGAGTCGAGATAGAGAGAAAGTTTTGGTGTGTGTCACCGCTGCGGTGTTTGTTGCCCGGCAGACGTAGGGTCGTTCATGAACGTCTCATCTCGTGTTTCACTGTGTACCGAGTCTAAATAATAATAAAGAAGCCAAGATACAAGCCAAGATACAGAAGCAGGAGCCAGAAGCTCCGCTGCGTTCGTCGTCGAAAATTATCCGTGTTCCTTTGTTGTCTTGATAGTCTGTGGATCCTTGTTCTGACAATGGCCATCGCTGAATTTAATCCAACGCTCTACAGGTGTGTACTGAGCGCTGCCGTATTTTTAGCCGTAGTGTTGTTGCTCCCCGTATATTTCAGGTAACAGAAGAATCATGTCAGAAGTTTCAGAATTCAATTTTGTTTTGGTGGTTTATATTGATTGGCCACCTTGGAGTATGGAAACTTGATGGATACAATAGAAGTGCACCATAGAAACAAATCAAAGCTCAAGTCAAATCAAAGCTCCTAAAAAAAATACAAATGTTTAATAGAAGTGCACCATAAAAACAAATCTGCCTGAAACTAGAACCCAATAGAAAATTATTAAAGATTTCATCAGGCCTTAAATAATTGAAGTCCATTAATACTTAACACAATATAGTTTTCTAACAACTTTTCATTTCCTGACTTACAGAGAATCCTGAACTTTATGTTCCACCGCAGTTTTACTCAAATATCAGTTTTCACCACAAATAATTAGTGAAATTTTTTGAATTGGAAGGTATTTCTTTTGGATCACCAAAATAACCTAAGTGCTACGCAGTGAAGAATTAAGTACAACTACGAGACCAGCCTCCACTCACCTCCCTCTCTCCCTGGGCAACTCCGGCAGCCATGCACGGTGATAGCCATACTGAATATGTGTCGAATTGTCGATGCTACTTTCCAACGATAAAAGCGGTCCTCGACATCTCTAGCGATTTACTTGGCGTCCCCGTCTTACTCTAACTCTCCATCATGCCGCCGCTGACTCACTTGAAGGTTCTAGAAGGCAACAAGGCTGGACAGCACTGTGCACTGTTCACCTCGATCGCCCCGATTCCATGGCCGCGCGTTGATGGACAGGCAAGCAGGTGCGCGCTAGAGGGAGAGATGACGCTGCCACTTAATCTAGGCAAATATTCACCTGTGACTGCTTCACGCCTACTTGACCCAATCCAAACTCCAGGTAAAAAGTGTCCGCTCACTCCCATCCCTCCTCATACTCCCAACCAAACACAACGTAGAATTGTCATACTGATGCACTAATTATATTTTTGTATAAATTAATGAAACATGTTCACACGGATTATTTTAACAAAATAAAAACATATATTTCGTTACAAGGCATAATCAATCAGATCCACTGAAGACAGCAAAACAAAATAATGAGTAATGTGCAATTCAACTCAACATGAGCGGTATAGACATGGCGTGATGGACTTTGTTGTTGTTCTTACTCTCCACTAATGTCAAAGATAGTACACAAGAGTCATTCTCCCACATCATTTATAGGGTGAGGTTGCTCAAGTCCTTCATCCTCCTCCATAGTGATGCTCCTTTTCTTAAGACATTAGGCTTATGAATGGAAAAAATTAGCCCTTTCTAGTTGTTGTGTTGTACTAACAAATGGAATAGCAAAAAACTCTTCTATGTCACAGGGTAAAATAAACACGTCCTTGTATACTCAGTGTTTCCAATTATTTTGATGTTTTTCTTATCTTTTCAACCATATGCAAAACGTCAAAAACGAAGTCCATATGTGATCTGGTCATAGATTTTGATGCGGCTTGGTCCGGGATTCCTATTTGAACTATAACACAATGGATTGGACCTTCCAACTTGGTTTCGACCCACTAGCTGGTCTTGTCCCCGCCTCCATATCCCTCTTCAAGTACTTCTTAATCCTTTCCATTGTTCCTAAATCATAATAATATTGTTGTGTAGTGCAAAATACTCAAGATCATCACTAAAGTATACAGGGCCAAGCTCATTGTGGATAGAATATGTATCTCTATCAAATCGATGAGTGTGTCCGACTCTGACAAGGTATGCACCTAGGGCTGTATACATTTCAAAGTTGACTTGGTGAGCCCTATATGGAGTCTTGGAACAGCCAAATCTGAGTACAGATGAAGTTTGACATCGTCGCAAATTGATGTTGTTTTCCAGTTTGAATCTGAGTTCAATTTCAGTTGCGACCAATTGGTAAATGGGATATTGTAAAGATCAAAGACATCAAAAAGGGGATGAACCGATGGACTTATAGGACTAAATTTACTACGAATTTAAACTATGAGACTCAATCACAACGAAAGCAATTCAATGCAATTCTAGTACGGCAAGACCCCTAACAATGCTAGTGATATAATAAAAATAACAAGTAAGCACTAGCATGATAGCCACCAAAAAGAAACAAAGAACAACCTATCACTCTACTCAAACGGTAAGTAAATGCGGTAAGTAAAGAGAAAGAGATAGAAAGTGCTTAGTGATTTTTTTCCGATGTCTCGAAAGGTAGGCACCTTTATCTAATCCTCGTTGGACCACTCTCGTTGGACCATTCTCTTCGGAGTCTTGGGAGTCCCGGTGCCTCCCGTCGTTTTCGGAATGATGCTCACAAGGGTACGCTTCACTCTCGAAGTGAAGTCATTGACGGTCTGGCTGTCGCACACAGTACCCAAGCGTTAGAGCAAGCTCCAAGGCTCAGGCGCTCTCTCTTGGTGTTCTTTTCGAGCGGTGGATCCGAAACCGCGTACAACTTTGGCGTCGTCTTCTACAACCACCTTGAAAGCTCGAACAACTACTCTTAGCCGGTCTAGGCTGCCCAAACCAAGAGTAATAAGTAAAGATCACTCCTCTCAAGCCTCACAAGCTCTAGAAGTGTATGAATGCTCCCTACCACTCTTTTACAAGCATCAAAGATCTCAAATCTTGTCTTGTGCTCTCTTGGTGGCGTCTCTTGGTGCCTCACAAGTTTTCTCCAGCAGTTCAGACCTCAGACACACACGAGAATGTCCCCCTCCATGGTTTAAATAGGCTCCAAGCCAAGAAACAACCGTTGGAATGTGATGCCATAAAGCCAACTGCTTTATACAATCTCTGGACTGTCCAGTGACTGTTCCCACCAGATTTTCCGGTGACTTGTCGTCTTGTAGACCAGAGAAACACCCTCTCTGGAATCCATTCCATATGACATCGGACTGTCCAGTGCATATCTTTACCAGACTGTTCGATGACCTTCTTTTTTGGACTTCCAGTGACACCTTTTGTGGACTCTATCTCGTGACTCACCGCACTGTCCGGTCACTGCACCACTGGACTGTCCGATGATCTCACCGGACGGTCTGATGACTGTATTTTCAGCTGGACTTGAGCTTACTTCGCTTTCTTTGTCATCTTTAGTGCTTTCTGAGATAACTAAAAAGAATTCACATCCTCTAACACTTGTATGACAGGAGACAAATGACTTGACCCCCTTAATAGTATCAACGTTTCTCTGAACTCTCTAGCTAGTTCTTAGTCTTGGTCCTCCAACGCTCGAAAACTCCTCTTCTTAGGATTGTCCTTTATCATCTAGGAAACTCACTATAATGTAGAGATTAGCGGGGTGGAACCTACAATCACAATCGTTACCTGTGATATTCATTCAATCATCAACATCAATTTATACCTTTTAGGAGGTCATGAAGCTTACAATGTCTCCTTTTTTGGTGATTGATGATAACCATAGTACTCAAAACCAAATTTCAAACAGGATGATATAAGATAAAGAAAGAAACACATCTCGAAGAAATACTTACCCCCTACCTTGATGACTCTCCTAGAAAATAGCATTTCTCCCTCTTTGTCTTCCACTGGAAACAATATCTCTCCTGTTGTGAGGACTCTCTCTCCCCTTTTTTCATCTAATCATACAAAAAGATGGCATTGAAGAATCATATAGAGAAAAGAGAAGCTAAAAAGACGAAGGTTAGTGCATGATAGATATAAACGAAAGCGCAACTCACTAGAACCTGCAAGATAATCACAACACAAGGAGCCATACACAATAGAACACAGGGTTAGTCCAGAAACCAAGTGCATTCCAATAAGCTAAAAGATCGAATGAAACAAAAGCTCATCAAAATATCACAAAGAGTCAAGAAATCTACCAAACAAAAGATCCATAGCCCTATCTAACCATCCACGGCGTCCCGCTAGACAGCTAGCCTCTGAAGCAATACAACCACACGGCACACTCCCGACACTCTAGACCTAGGGAAATCTAATCCTCTGTAGGCGCGGCTAGAGGGTCGGATGCAGTGTGATGAGGACATCACTCCTTAACATGCACACAAGAGTCCTCAAATTAGTATTGATTAAACTCATGCACGACAGTTGAGATCAGAGGTAAGCTCGTTTTTAAACACATGTCTTTCTTTTTTTTAGAATAGATTGCTACCTAATAACTTTATCATGATTAGGAACATTGACGAGAGTCAAGAAAAGCATAAAGAAGGACTTGGAGATGGTTAAGATCAGAACCGCACGTTCGACCCTGAAGGAGATCCAAACAACTCAGGTTCGAGTCTGACTCAGACTTCAAGAGCAGCCTGCACTAAAACGGATGATTCAGTCTCATATGAGTTCTGTTTTTAATGTTCTAGATATGGATGAAAAGCTAACAAGATAACATTTTCAACGGCACCAGTCTCATCTCTAAATTTGATCTGAATCAGCGAAAATCGTTAAAACAAAATGATATCCAAAAACTGCCCTAGGTGCTACGACACTATCTTTTGGCCTTTGGGCCATGTATCCTTTCTAGGCCCATTAGTATTAGGGCTTGCCCTAAGGTTATCTTAAACTCTATATAATCAGTAGCCACTATCATTAGAAATAGGTTTTGATTAGTTTTCTTCTGTTATCAAACAATTTTGTCGTTTGACTGTTTGTTGGTTTTCCAACTTCGTGATTTAATTTAGATTTCGCAATTGAGTTGCGTTCTTCTTTGTTCTTGCTTGTGTTCTTCAATTTGCAGGCAGGGATTAGCCTTCTTGGTGAAGTCAATCGTATGTGCACAGTTGATAACTAGAGAAGAAGTAGTGGTGCGATTGCGGGGTTCAAATCGTGTTGATTTGAGGCCAGATCGATTGTATGTCGCATCTTCACCAAATCAATAGTTACCATGACCTGATAGAAGATCGGCAACCACATACACATCACAGTGACTGTAGGTGGCTACTCCTCTGATGCTGGCTCTGTTGCTGCTGCTGACTCATCTCTCGGCTGCTTAGGGTCATCAAAAGCACTCAGACCGAAAAAGACGTCAAGGAAGGCTCTTTGCCATCAACTGAGGCTGGCTGATATGCACTGGCAAAGGCCTGAGTTGCCTCCTCTATATAGTATCCGGTTCCAACCAAGATAGCTGCATCAAACACACTGGGCTGCTCGGCTGTGATGGCTGTGGGCTCTGCCTCTAGAACCTCCGGCGGTGGCTCTGTCAAAACTGATTCAGGAGTGGTAGCTTCAAACGATAGAACTCTCAGAGCAAGCAAAGAACTACCAACTGTTGTATCTGTCTATAATGTCGGCACTGAAACTCTAGGCTCAACTGACACAAGTGGCCACATAGAGAATGAGAAACCCAAAGTGAGAAGAAGTCACTGGCACACTGGCTTCTCTGGTAGTCAAGGCTGCGCTGGCTGTTCCAAAAGGTACAAATGGTGATAATAGAGCTGAGAGTAGAGTGCTGAAACTAGGTTGATGTTGCTGCAATTGAGCTATGAAGGCTGGCACCGAAGAGTACTGTGGCTGAGGAGCTATCGGCTGTAGCTGCAAAGGCAGGGTACTCGGTAGCGTGGTCGTCGAGAACGCAGGCAATGGTGGCATACCGATCCCTGGAGGTAAGATATTATCGCTCCAAACCCAGTAGAAATACAAGATATAGCCACCATCTACAGTTGAGTGTGCTGCAACCTCTCGTGAAACTTTTGTCCTGCCATCTCATCTCCTCTGCAAGTTCCCTCTCCATCCGGAGCCTCTCCTTAAACTCAGCCCTCTCACATCTGATCCACTCACCCACTCCCGCCTGTACCTCCTCTGCTCAGCCTGCTCTACCTAAATGGCATCCAATCTGACAGCATGAGCAGGGTCAAGTGTGGCACGAGAGGTAGGAGTCCCGGCCTGACCTAGAGCCTCAATGCTCCCAACCCCTGGCTGTGCTCCCTCCGGAGCCTCAGTCTCAAGCTCAAACTTCTTAGGGGCTATGGTCTCCTCTCTTCTACGGGTGCTCTGAGAAGCTGACACTTTAAGAACCTAGTCGGATGGCTCAGCTGGACTGAAGGCAGCTGTAATCTCTGGCAACTCAACATACTCTACCTTAGTCATCACTCTAGCTATCCTCAATAATAGACAAATATATGAGGCTAAATGTAACTAACATGCTCCTATCCCCTCATAGATCACATCCTCCATCTGATCTAGCAAAACGCATCATGCCTCAGAAAAAACAGAGAAGCGACTGATGTAAATTGATCACCCTCTCTCTGTAGCCTGCTCTCGGGGCTAGTGCCTTGCCCAGCAACCCTCTCAATACATGAGCCTCGTATGTAAGTCTCAGAGGGTGCCTCGATAATGCTCCCCACGTGGTGGCGGGTAAGCAATACTCATCCTCTCGACACTCGGCTTCATCCCTCCAAAAGGTCGATATGGTGGCAAGAAATTTGGATATGCGAGTGTGTGGTTCCGTGTCTCTGAAGAAAAGAACTCCATAGCAGCTATGACCTCGGATCTCTCAAACCGATGTGGCTCCCCTCTGTAAATAAACCAATGTTGTGAGCAGTCAGGGGAGATCCACAGGGAGGCATAGCACTCTAGTACCAACTCCTCATTATACCACAGTGGCAACTCTGTCAGACCAGGTAGATAAGAAATATCTCCTCCATTTCTGTCCTAGCTCTCTGGCTCAGTGCCTCAAAAGAACAGTGGCGAAGGGTAGCAAACACTGAGCTCTTGCCCTTAGTGGCAAGCTGTCTCCTGAGAGCATCATATATCCTCTGTTGAAGAATGGTCCAGAACTGACCAGCATCTGCATATCGCTCTACGGAGACCTAGACTATGAAATCCACTCTCCTCTTGGCGTTCATGGCCGGGCCCTTGACTGTCAACAGATTAACCTCCTCCTCAGCAATCCTGGCCATGGCCCTGCAGAGCTCTCTCAGCTCTATTGGTGCACACACTGCAGACCCCAGATCTCTAATGAGGGCACCTCTGTGATCTTGGCTGTGACGCTCTCTGGGCTGCCTCTCTCTCTGCGGTTCTTGACTACCTGCTGGCAGGAGCTCTCTGCGGCAGCACCTCAGTTTCCAAAGGGGCAGTCACCACTCTCTGATAGTTCGACCTCCTCAGCTCCCCCTGGCCCTCTGCACCTCCAATCCTCAAAGCACCACTCCTCCTGTGTGGTGGCACATCCACATCCGCTGCTGTCAAATCACGATCCCACTTGGGGTCACCAGTCCTCTGCTTCTTCATTTGCTTCTACGGCTCTACGGCCTTGCCCTTACTCTTCTCCACAGACGATCTCTGTCGGCTCATACTGTCAACTGTCACTGAAAGATCAACTGACTTGCTGACTCAACAAGCTCTGGACTGCCAAAAAACCACTACAAACTGCCGTTGTTCGCTGTCCTGTCCCACTAACCAAATTGTCACTGTACTACATAGGAATAAGATATAAATTGTAAGCATCGTAGGTGAGTGATACATAAGATATCCTATCAGTGGAACAAAGACATATCACCGATCAAATAAAGCAAATAAGATCAACGGCGATATCGACGGACTAATGTCACAATTCAAATAATAGCAATGCATTCAAATTGTGACATAGCGATAGGAGAACTCAATGCCATATTAAAACATGCAAGAATCTCAATATGATGCTAAGTACAGGAATTGTAAACTAGTCATTTCAATTGGCAATAAAGATGGAACTTTTATCAATTATACCAATTTTTTGCAATTAATCAACATAGGGACATGTGGGATATTTCCGATGAAATAGAAGAGATAGAAACAATACCCTAGGGAAGAAAAGCCGGAATCAGTCAACTAGAATGCCGAAAACTTTGATCGATTGCTTCTAAATCAAAAACCCTATTGAGGGTTTTGGAGTGAATACGAAAGGCAAAGATGACGTGGAGCACGACAGCTAGGTGGTGCATGGCGGTGGAGGCGCTGGCTAGCAGGACCACGCACATGGGCAGCGGCGGCACAGAGGCGACGCAAGCGAGGCGGTGGTGCTAGGGCAGAGCGGCTGCGACACGAGCGAGACAAGGCGGTAGTGTTGCGTGGGCTGCGAGAGGTGGCGCGGGCGTAGCGGTGGCCAGACAGCAGGCTGGCGCAGGGGTGGCGCGTGGCGGTCGGCGACGGCGGCTATCTAAGGCGGTCGGTCGGTGAAAAAAGGAAACGCGCACGAGAGATGGAGTGAAATCCGAGATAGCACATGCTGTTATGTAAAAACAGAATCAACAGCCTGGATTCAAAGCACAGAAAATGGATGGCTGAGATTCGCCAATCAAAGAGGGTCACCAGACAATCCGGTCCTCTGAATTCATGCGGTGACTGCCTGAAGCCGGACTGTCTGATGTCTGCCAAGAACAAATTTTAGAGAAGCACCTGCTTCATCTTGTAGTCACCAGACTATCCGGTGATATCACCGAAATGTCATGTGTCTGTTCAAATCCACAAAGTGATTGATCACAAAAAAAAGAATGTCCGGTGACCTCAAAGAATTGCAGATTCAAATATTTTCTTTCTAGAATTCATGTGTTCTCACGAAAGAACCAAATAAACATCACACTTGTCAAGAAAAAGAACTCTCAAACACTCTTTTGCAAATATATAACTCACGAAGAGTTTAGCGTTTTCGCAAATTGCAATTAAGATCGAGCAATAAAAACAAAAGCGAGAAGGATGCTTAAAGAAAAGGAATGTTGAATTGAACCCATGTTCACGGTCTACGTAAATGAATTTTAGAAAACGTTAGACAAAAGGTTCAATGGGCATGAAATGCACAATTGCTTTGGTTACTCTTTGTGGAGTATGTGAATCTATATGGACAATGTAGTCACTTTCTCCATAGAGTAACACGCCTCCTTTGTTGTTCTTATATACAATGCATGGCAACAACATCCTAGCTAATGCATTAAATTTAAATATACCATGTAGATGCAAGCAAATTAAAGACATTGCATAAAAAAAACCTATCCGGTGCCAAATTTGACCCTATCTCAACCTTATTCATCATATGCCCGCTGCTTTGCCTTGAGATAGCCAAACCACCTTCTCAAGCTATTCCCCTATGCATATAGATATCTCAATGTGGTTAGGCACCGATCTAATTTTTTTGTTCTTTTCTTTTTATCTTTTTACGCATGATACATGAAAGTGCAAACATCTAGTCTACGAAGGAGTCCTATCTACCATGCAAGCCAAAAGAAACCTACTCTACTATGTACAAAAGAAAACCTCCTTGAAGAGTAGATTGGCGTTGAATCGATCACATGTGGTGGACTTCTAGAATCTTCAATTTGTATCATGGACCATCACCTTGGTCCCTTCACTTCTTCTTAGGAACTCAAAGGAGCTTAAGCTTCCTCTCTCGGTCCACGATCACCTTAGGGACCCATATCTTCTTTATTGTCCTCTTGTCATTTGGCGGTCCGATCGACTTGGCTTTCACCTTTCCATCCTTGGCGCCAAAGAGATTATAGTGCACATCTTCATGAAAAAGGTTAGCAATAGGCATAATCCTAGGCACGCTCGTCTTGGGAATCCTTAAAGCGGTGAGCATCAAGGCAACACTTCTCACAATAATAGTCATCGGCCATGAGCGAGAACTATCCAAGCGAGGATCTCATCTTTGTTGCCAATGATGTTGATAGAGGAGTGTTGTTGACGAGGTTCTTACTTAGAATTTCCTTTTGTATTTGCCTTTCTCTAGTGAGCCGTTCAAAAGCATCCATCACGACCTCTCTCTCCTCCTTGAGCACCGTGTATTTCATCAAAATATATGGCTCTCTCGTTGGAGAGGATTAGGTTACAAGAAGTAGAAGCTTCATTTAAATGCTTAGGAGAGTTTAAGAGAGAGTCAAGATCAAGAGCCTCATTGCCTTATGCTTCTCATTTTGCCCTATGTGTTTCTCATTGAGAGACTCATAAGACTCACTCAAAACACCAAGAGAGTGCATTAAGGCATTGAGCTCACCCTCAAGCTCTCAAACTTAGAATACTGCTACTTCATGCTCCTTGGTCACCATCTCAGTCTTCTTGGTCTTCTTGATGACGGTCTAATTGGCCTTCTCAAGTAAGAGGACTAGATTATTATAGCTAGGTCCATCATCTTCATCTTCATAGTCCTCTTCTTCATCATTAAAATCATCATCTTTGTCCATAGCCCTCACAACTTCAGGCCATCAAGCAAAGAGGTCGTGGAGGTAGCTCATTGGAGAAGCTTGTCATAGCAATACCCGCGAGTTCTTCACTAGAAGAGGAAGAGTCCGAATCATCATCATCGGTGAGTCGCTCACCAACAATGTAGGCTTTGTGCGGGGACTTCTTCTTCTCTTTGCTCTTGCTCTTCTCCTTGACGATGAACTTCTTCTTGAATTTTCTCTTGGGCTTGTGTTCTTCGTCCTCACTCTCACTAATAGCTTCCTTCTTGCTCTCCTTCTTGGGCCTGGGACACTCCTTAGCGAAATGGCCTTTTTTGCCACAATTGAAGCATCTGGAGTTCCTCTTAGAGGATAAAGGTATTTCCTTGTGAAATAGCTTCTTCATCAAGATTGTAAGGTCCTCATTATCGCTTTCATCATCCTCATCCTCCTGCACCTTCTTCTTCTTCTTGTTCTTGCCATTGAAAGATTCTTCAACTTAAAGGGCAAAATTCTTGGGCAATTAAGTGTCGGTGAAGGTGCCCAACATATACCCCTTATAGGTCATGAGCTTACCAAGCATGATGTCTACGAAGAAAGTAGCTAAGTTGGCTTAAAAGAGACACGTGACGATGGAGTTGTAGCTTGATGGCAGCATCCTCAAGAGCTTTTGCAGGATCTCAATATCATCAATTTTATTCTTGAGGCCCAAGGCATTCATTTCGTCCACCAATACATGTAAGTGAGAATAAACATCATTAGCTTTGTCATTTGGTAGCATGGTGATAGAATCATATTTGTTATTAAGAACATAATAATGCTCTTCCTTGGCCCTGGCAGAGCCCTCATGAATATTTTGCAATTGCAACCAAATCTCATGCACGGTGGATGAAGCATTGATTCTAAAAAATAAATTTTTGAAATGCATCCAAACATGGCATTCTTGGCCTTGGCATTGAACTTAATAAAGAGAGGATCAAGTCTCTCATTCTCATTCGTAGCATTTTGGGTCACAAGCCATGCTTTCCCATCGATCGACTCAAGGTAGACTTGTATGCAAGCCTTCCAATAGAAGTAATCGTCTCTATCAAATATGGACGGACTCTCCATCTCGTTCAGTATCTTTACTCAAGGCGGTGAAGCCCGAAAAGTGAGCACTTGGCTCTGATATCACTTGTAAGCATCAAGGACACCGAGAAGGGGTGTTGAATCTGATGTGTACATGGTTCCTGATCTTCCGTCAGGTCGTGATAACTCTCGATTTGGTAGAGATGAGACACACAATCGATCCGGCCTCAAATAAACATGATTCGAACCACATAATCGCATCACCACTTCTCCTCTAGTTATCAACCGTGCGCACATGATTGACCTTGCCAAGAAGGCTAATCCCAGCCTGCAAATCGAAGAACACAAGCAAGAACAAGGAACAATGCAACTCAATTGTGAAATCTGAATTAATCACGAAGTTGAAAAACCAACGAACTGTCAAACGGCGAAACTGTTTGAAAACAGATAAAAACTAATCAAAACCTATCTCTAATGATGGCGGCTACTGAATTTATTGAGTTTAAGACGATCTAAGGGGCAAACCCTAATACTAATGGGCTTAGAAAAGATACACGGCCCAAAGGCCAAAAGATAGTGTCGCAGCACCTGAGGCAGTTCCTGGATGTCATCTTATTTTAACGATTTCTGCTGATTTCGGTCTAATTTGGTGATGAGGCTGGAGCCATTGGAAAGGTTATCTTGTTAGCTTTCCAACCATATCTAGAAAGTCTAAAACAGAACTCGTATGAGACTGGGGCATCTATTTTACTGCAGGCCTGTAATTTCAGCTCATCATTTTCACATGTAATGGGTGTGAAATGTTTAATTTCAGCACTAGTGAATGGATAAAAATTAGGAGTATCGTATTCATTCACTTCTTGTTGTATAGGAAGAATAGAAATATCAACACACAACTTTTCCTTATCACAAGAACTAGTGCAAATCAAATATTGACAAAGATAAATGGATAAAAGATGATACTAGCGGTTGCTTTATAAAAGTAGGATAGATAAGAAATTTCAACGCAACAAAAATATTGTCACCTTTTGTAGATCGATGTTCAATAAGTTTCTTCTCATTTTTAGCAATACCTTTTGACATGTTATCAGCAGTCTCATCTTGGGCTATGCATGAAACATTGTATATCTCTTCTTTCTCTATGTATGTATCACTTTCATCTTCTTGTTTTATCTCAATTTTCAACAAAATATTAGATGCAATAGGAGGTACAGTAGAAAGCTCCTCCTCCAAAGAGTGTTCATCA
>BCLG01002205.1:0-80093 GCA_001602295.1 Zoysia matrella
AATTACTTGCTGCTCCAATTTGACTGAAACTACTGAACACCGGTGGACCATTACTTTGACTTTGAGGAACTCCAAAGGAGGAGTTACTTTTAACAACAGGAGCAGAAGCCACAGTAGGGGCGCTCGGTGCTTGTGATACACGTGGATTGTTCAGAAAATTTGTAAACTCCATTAGCTTCGCATTTTGAAGGTTTCTTTCACGTTCAACCTGAGAAAAGGAAACAGATAAATGAGAGTTTATTATTTATAGATTTAAAACTCATCAAATTTATGATACCCAAACATCATGGGTAAAACTAACTTCAATGGTACCGCTTTCCTAAAAAGCACAGAAAAAGGTCCCTATGTTGCAGTTTTCATATGGGAACATATCATCTTCTCAGATAAAGAAGAAATAGGGAAACAATAGGTCTGACACAGTAAACATATCTTAATGTCGCATCCAGTTACATGGGTTTTCTTACCCATATAATTTACAAGCCATTTTCATATCAGGATAATGCAATTGAAATAATGTTTGATCACAATTCAAAGTGCAGAAATCCACATCAAATATAAGGAAACAAAGAGAATGTTAGGAGTCCTGAAAAGCTTACTATTGACTGCAGCGGATGCCCTTGCCTGGCTTCCTCATATGCTTGAGCTCTCAGCTCCTCAAAGCTAACATCTCCCTTGATGTCACAAGGACCACTATGTGCAAACATAGATGAAACAATGAGCACAAATGCATTAGTGAAAGCCCAGAGCAGCATATGATGTTTATATACCTTCTGAGATGAGCATAACATGTAAGCTTCCAGAGCGGAGTCTCGTTCTTAAAATCCTCAACAATCTGTTGTCTGCAGGACTCAGGATCTGTGCAGGAGCTGACAAACAAGTCGCAAAATTGGTGATTCACTCATAACTGAGAGTGATCAAGTTAGATAAAATTACAATTTACAGCATAGCATTTCATACTCACATGTGGGCTGCAGGCGGAGGCTGTGCTGCCTCCGATTGCTTCGTCGGGGCAGAGGGGTCCCTTACCCACTTATTCTGGAAAGGCTGATTTGACAAAATCCATTAGTAGACTCTTCAATTGAGAATGAATCACTAGAACAAGTTCCGTTCCCCAACGGAAACACAAACCTTTGCTGGGCCAGGAGCATTTCTGGACTGCCCAGCCCCTCCTTGCACCCCGAAGCCGAATGGGTTAGGCTTCTGCTGTTGCTGCTGCTGAAACTGCGAACCGAATGAAGGCTGCTGCTGCTGCTGCCTGCTGCCCGTGCCAAACCCAAACGGGTTGGCATTTGGCTGCTGCTGCTGCTGCTGCTGTTTGCTACCCGTGCCAAACCCAAACGGGTTGGAGTTGGGCTGCTGTTGTTGCTGCTGAGAGGACGCGTGCACAAACCTGCATTGCGCTCCGTACTTGCAGCTGCATCCTCCAGTACAAAATTGCAACTGAGCGAAAGTAACCAAAAGACCAAACCAACGTACGAATGAATAGAAGGAACGGCGGCATCACTCACCTGCCCCGCTGGAAGTTCCTGCAGAGCTCCTGTCGCCGGTTCATCGCCGGTGACGGTGAGGGGGGACCGATCCGTGCACAGCGCTCGAGCTCGGCCTAGGGTTTAATCCCCGACCCCCGCCGGAGCCTACGCGGAAACTAGCGTGAACGCGACGCACGAGGCTGCCGGGGTCAGATTGAACGGGAGGAGCCTCGCTTGCCTTCCTCGACGGCAGCGTTCTGCGGGGCAGTCGGAGTTGGGACGGAGCTCCAGCACGACGGAAGGGAGTGGGCCGATGCGATGATCCTGCTCCTGGTCCGCAGCTGTTATATTCAACTGGTGGGCCGTCGTCTTCTGACGGCCTAACAAAAATCCGGCCCAGAGTGGAAGTACGAACCAGTGGACCCCGATCCACCCTCAGCTGGCCGGGTTTTCGCTCCACGCCACCCGAACTCGACCCGTCTAGTATCCGCCCCACAGCCACTTGTCGCGCGTCCCGCGGTATCCGCATCGACAGCGAGGCCGAGTGGTGGCCGCAGCTCTACCACGGTGGTCGGTGCCGCCGCGCGCCATTATTTTGCTGCCTGCCTTGGCGGCGCGCGAGAGGCCGCGAAAGCTGGGACGATGACGGCGCCGGCGCAGGCCGCGGTGGCGCTGGCGCTTGCAGCCATCCTGTCCACGCCTGCGCCCCAGCCGGACACCTTCTACAACATCCCGCCCACGCTCTCTGGTGGTGACACGAAGCAGGAGCGGATCAAGCACCCCAGGTCGGCCAAGGCGCTCATGTGCACGACCAAGTGCGTCGGCACCTGCATCCGCGGCGGCGGCGGCGCGCCCGGCGAGGGACCCCTTAACGTGCGTAAACCGCTCGTCGTGTTCAAGGACGGCTTCCGCACCCGGCAGTACTGGTGACTGCACTCCCCTCCTGTTCTTTTCACAAATATAAACTGTTGTACTGATCAAGGTGAGATGAGCTCTGACTACTTTGTTGTTCGCTAGCCTGATAGAGTGCTCAGATATCTGCAATCGCATCAAGGATGGACAAGACGGGCCCTGACAAAATGGCCGATCCGATGTCCCCGAGGCAAAGCAACACGTAGGATCACATTTGAAGTTTGAGCGAGGATTGAAATTTTCTAATTGTATATACATGATATTGCGGGTCTTAGAACCCAAATGCGTATGGACACATATTTTTCAGAACCATGATCAACAGATATACAAGGAACTGCAGTTTATTTGGAAGTAGGAGATGTATACGGCATTTTCCATTGAATCAGGAAGGATACTGAGGCAGTGGAACCTAGTTATAAGTATTCAGGGCATGTCAAGAGATACATCTGACTTCCAATTGATTAGGTGGCTGCTTTATCAAAGTTGAAACTTTCACTTCCTGGTACACTTGATCTTCAGATAATGTATAGCCCTGAATACAGCGCTCTTTCTGAAATTCTTGTTTCAGCTGTCTATAATGCTTGGATAGAAGGTGTGGCTTGATTTCTCCTGTTGGCTGTTAGGCTGTTAGAAACATGCGGACAAACGCAATAGTAAAATAGCAAGCAATTATGCTTTCTGTTGCATATCTGTTCAGAATAATGATACTAATTGCTAATAAAGGCTAGATTAGCTCACCATTTAGGTTATCTGGGAGACAAGGCATCTGATGCCACTTAATTTAACGATCCCACATCTGGCAGGAAGAGATAACGAAATCGAGAATCGAATGGAATGATGCCAAAAGTTCGAGAGCCTAGGAGACTTTGCCGCCTTTGAGATACACAGTGATCAACAAAAGTAGCTTGCTGCTGAGGTAGAAAATGTGATATCCAAATAGGAAAGCTGCCGTCATCAACAAATCCACGGGCAAAACAGTGCAGCATCTTAGGGACTAGAAGCTTCCCTTTTCGACTCACTCCAACTGATGCCCTAATGAAATCACGCTGTGCATCTTGAAGTTCTTCCCTCACATTGTTTGCTGTGTATATCTTCACCTACAGAGACAATTAATCCTTAGTCCACCACAATTTCCTTGCACTTGCATTATAAGCATGCCTATAAGTAAATTGAAAACAGTGGCAATGTAAGAGCCAGGTGAAGGAAAACAGAAAACAAATCATCTGAACTTACTGCAGGAGAGGAGTACAATCCACAGCTCAGAGCAAATGTTAAAAGTGGCTCAGGTACCACAATGCAGAACTTTTTCTGCTCCTCAGGTACCTTGATCTTTTGAAGGGCCAGAAGCAGAGCCTTAAACAAAATATAAGAGCAAATATCAACAGTTTGCATTTATGAACAGAAACTAGAAGGCGATCCAAATAAACAACACTACAGCTAAATGGCTTCCACAGTAGCAGTAAAGTAATGGGCATACCATCTGTGGCCTGTGACTTGGTGGTTTCATCTTTAAAATCACATACTCGATAAATGCAGCACTGAATGACTGCCCTGCAATTATATATGCAGCCTAAAGAAAAATAAAGTAGAAATATACAATCATTCTTTAGAATGAAAAACATGTTATACTAGAAACATCACAGATATGAAAATTTATCACAGCTCGCATGTTATGTTCTTCAAAGTACCAGCTATGCAGGATACAAATTTAATATACAACAATTAGCCTTTAGCTAACCTTTTGCATCAGTGAAAATAGTTTAATGTCATTCCGCGGAACACCATAGGCAAGATAAGCCTGTAAATAGATCAAGCGCTGTCACTAGTGTTCAGCATAAAATGTTCTCCACCCATCAAAAGAAGGAATATTTACCCACATTTAACAACAATTGATAAAATAAGGAATATATAATTAAAATAAGCCTGCAAATCACGTACGTGCATCATCAATGCATTGTATAAGTTGATCCAAAATGCCAATTTTGCATCATCACTGAGGTGATTAGGGTTCACTTCTGCCAACTGCTCAATGAACAACCTGCACTTCAATGGTTCATCATTAGTTCTGTTGTGTTAAATTAAATATCATGAATGAAGAAAATTGTGCACATTTTTAATGGCATTAAAATAAGAGGTCATGTGCAATACTGAAAAAGGACAATGCATTGAATTGTTGAGCAGAAGCCGGTGAATTGAAATGGTACAATTTGGTGAACCACTGCATACAATCGAATTAGTAACACATAATAGAAAGCTCTGAATATAGCAAAGATTTTGAAAAGTTACCTGAATTTGCGAAGCGACTCTGCAGCATACTCAAGTTGTTTTTGGCCAACTGACATCCATGACACTTCAGCTGCCGAACCATAGCGTCCTATGTCAGCCCAGCTAAGCTTCTCACGAGCTTTATAAGGATCAAAAACAGTCTCTGAAGCCAATAAATTATTGTTGTAGTTCAAATCAACTTGAGGGCTCTGAACCCAAGAAGATATGGAAGACGGCTCGGATAGCGACCAAAATGCAGATATTGAATAGTTTCCACTGGGAGATGGAATTGATTGCTGGTTCTCCATGGATGAATTTTTTGAGGCCTCTCTGCATGAATCTGATAACGAAATAAATATGTTCCTCATGCACCGGACAATGTCCTCTGACAGTTGATTAGGATTGACAAAGCCTTTAACCGAAATCTGTCTCTGTAGTTTCATGGCTTGCTGATGCACAATGGCACGGGAATAAACCGTGTCCCCTCGACTGGATTTTTCATTTGAGGTGTCCTGGTAGCAACATGAATTTACACTGTTAAGGACAAAGCCAAGAAGATAAATTAGAGCAGAGAGCTCCATCTGAACTCCAAGACACGATATTTGTTGCCAGAACTCGTGAAATGATGATGCGTTTTGGTCATAATACTGTTAAGTACGACTATGTTAGAAGAACATATCCCACAATGTGGATTGAGTACAAAATTCGCACGATTTATATAATCGTAGGACGTAGAGCCGGTAATTGAATTTGTTAATCTAAACAAGAGAACCGTACTGAGCAGGTAAAAGGAACTCGTACATCTGTTTCAGCTGTTCCCGAGCGGCAGGTGCAGGCAAACGGCGGTTGTTTGAGGCGGTACTCGACGAGCCTCCTCTCGTTCCTCTCCTGAATGAGCTGGAAATGCAGGGAGAGCATCTCCTCCTCGAGCTTGGAGACCGCGGTCTCGAGAATGCAGATGTTGGAGACCAGCTCCTGGGCCTGCGAACCGAGAAAGAGAGAGACAGACGTCCTAATGTCAGCACCTATTGGAACTCACCCTGTGAAATGAAATCGGCTCGGCGCCTGCAGTGCAGAGCGATGAAGGAGAAGACGTACGTTGGTGGGGAGACACGCCATGTCGGCGAGCGTGACGGCGGCGCGGTCGAGCGCGCCCTCGAGGACCGAGTGCAGCGCCGTCTCCTCCTGCAGCGCCTTCTGCAGCTTCTTCACCTGCGAGGGACGAGTCGAGCGCCCGGGTCAGGCGTTGTTGCCGCAGCAGATCGACATACTAGTCACACGGCGAGGGACGGGGATGTATGGAAGGGAGGGAGGGACTCACATCCTGCTCCAGCTGCGACCTGCACGACGAGGAAGAGAGGCGCGGTTCCTCCGGCGGCGGCGCCGGCTGCTGCTTGGAGGAGAAGCCCTTCCTCGCCTTGCCCAGCGGCGGCGGCATGGCGTCTCGTGGCGGGGTGGCTTGCTTCAGGAGTGCGGGAGGGAGGAACGGGTGGTTTGACTGCTCGGGCTTCAAATTTTGAAACCCTCGGCTTCTTATTGCGAGTGCTCCTACTGTCCTACAGCGCTCCGGTGACGGACGGCTTGGGCATTGGTGCACCTCAGTTCACTCCTGATCCTCGTGACAAACAGATAATCTCATCAGCCAGCAAGGGAACTGCGACGGATGCAACCATTTCGGTCTGGTCTGAGGCCCTTTTTGAGTTGGAGTTTTGAGTTTTAAAAAAAGTTGACTAATAGTTAGTTGAAAAACTGGCTGATAAAATTTAAATGTTATTTTTTAAAATATATATTTAGTTTTTTTATATCAAAAACTGAAAAATCAGCGAACTTTTTAGTTTTTAGTTTAATTTTTTTTAAAACTTAACTTTTTAATTTTTAGTTTATTTTTATAAAAACTAACTTTTCAGTATTTTAAAAAATAAGTTTTTCTTTGTTTTAGGTTTTCAGTTGAAAGAAAGAGACCCGAGGAAGGAAGAAAGGAACGGCACGAGTGACAGGGTGGGGCGGGAGCGGCGTGGCGGCGTGGATCGCGCGCTTCCGACGAGCCCGAGGCGCTTCTGCTTGTTTTGTTTGTTCCCTTTCCTTGCGGCCCATTCTTTCCTTTTATTAATTACTGTTGCTTTGTTTACAGCTCCCGTCGCTAGTGCTCGCCAGCCTTCCGCGCCTCCGCTACCGTCCGCGCGCTGCCGGACGGCGAGAAGGCTACGGACCCCAAGGACAAGGATCGGATCCGTAGCCTAAGTTCAAACTTGAAAACCTCAGGACTAAAAGGAACAGATCAAACTTGAAAACCTCAAGAGCTGAGCGCCTGGTCCTGGGGACGGCATCAAGAAGGCCACAAGAACCTGAAAGTGATCACTAGACCAATGGGCACATCGGTCGCAGCTAACTCCACGGAGCACGTTCCGCTTCATTCACGCCGATGGAGTAATGAAACCTGAACAACCCTGCACACGAGGATTACACGCCACAGGGGGCACCATTCAGCCGGGGCACTGCATTTCTGAGGCGAAGATTGTAGTAGAGGTACTCTATCTTGCGGAACCTCCCTTGATCCGGGTAGGACCTCGCTTCAGTGTGCAACCACTCGGATAAGATATGGTCAATATTGTATCTACAAGCTCCAAAGCATGTCTGGCTCAATATTTGCTGTGCAAAATATTGCAGGTCCTGTGTGTCAGCCCCATATCGCAACCACCACATGACTGCAATTCAAGTGTTGACTACATTAATGCAATTACTTTAATATATAACATATATAACAATAGGATAAAACACAATGATCATAGTGGTGAGTTTCTATTCTGAAGGGATTAAAAACAAAGAACAGATGGTTCCTCTGTAAACACGTTGAAAGATAACAAGGTTCGCAGCATGCATTTTGTCATTTACTATTAGGGGCAGTGTGATCAGGGTAACAAAAGACGAACCGTGTGTGAACAGCAGATGACAAACCATAATAGTACTAATAAGATCTTGCTCAAACATGGAAAAGGGATGCACAGAAAATGACGATTAGCCTTTACTTTACCGTGAAGTATTTCCATCGCTTCCTGAGCTGCTGTATCTGATTCAAACAAACCAGCCTTTCTTTGATATAAGTCCAACTGGTCAGCCAAGGGCTTCTCATTGTAGCGGTTTTTGGCTATTCGGAGAACACAGGTTGTGATGCCACTAGTGATTTCAGCATCATAACAGAATCTGTCAGAGTAAAAGATCTTTGGATTGAGACAATAACTAGCAGCATGGATGGGGGAATGCAAGCAATCATCCCATATGTGGTCAATCAACTTCCAATAATTGCCATGGTCATGGCGAAGATTTCGTTTGATCTCTTCTTTAGCGTTGTCCATGGCATCATACAAGAAGGATAATTGAGCAATTATCAGCTTCCAGTTTCAATAGAACACTGACGATTGGGCCTGTAACCTTCAGGATGCTAGCAGCAGCACACCAAAATGCATTTTCTGACTGTATTATTTCACATATTTGCCTTGATAGATTCATAGAAGCCAGATCAGAGGAAGTCCATTCTGAAGAGCTAAACATCTTCATCAAATTTGCTTTGAGACACTAGCCTATCTAGTGTGACAAACATTGCCACGTATGTCAAGTGGGAATTACATATGATCTCACCACCCGGAATATAATATTGCTTCAGTTCCATTGCCAGTGCATGGCTATATATAAACCTAGTGATGTGCCTTGCCTTCATTAGGACTTCACACACATGATCAAGTGCTGCTATATTCTCAAGAAGGTTGATGCCATAGTCAGCACATAGTGTAAATAAGAATGAGCGATCATATTTCTTTAACAAAGAATGCTCTACAGCTTGCATATATGGTGATGCATCATTTGTGATGATTTGAATGATGTTGTCAACACCTATGTCATCAACCACTTCAGAAAACACTGATGCAAGCTCATCCACGTCATTATAGATTGCAGAAATGTCCATGGATCTGAGAAACAGCATGCCTTCTTTGTGATGCACCAAAGCTCTCACGATGTGTTTCCCACATTTGCTAATCCATGCATCCAAAATTAAAGTGCAGCCATTTCTTTTCCACAGCTGCTTCAAAGCCCTTTCACGCTGCTGAACTTCTCTAAGTTGGACTTGCAGAATATAATCATAAGTAGGCATTGCAATCCGAGTGCCACGAGTGAGCATATCAATCACGCCTTCAAAAGATGGTAAGTGGACAAAATCAAGCTCAAGTCCAGCCTCACATATGAGCTTGCCTATGGAATTCGCTACCAGAGAATCCAAGTTATCCTTGCCCCCCATCTCTGATTTATGCACCTACAATGAAGGCGAAATGTCCACAGATGTGTTGCCTGAGTTGATTTCCTTAGTTCAAGTCCTCAGAATTGCCTTGACTCAATTCAAACCTGAGAAGAAGAAAACACATAGGCTATTAATGGAAAAACATTAAGTCTCATTTCAAACTTAAAAATTATAAACATGGCGCTAAAAAATGAACACACCGACTAAGATACTTGCAGCAAGAAATTCAAGAAATAATTGCATGATATTTTAACTACTTATAAACATCTTCCTGTGTCCTGCACATTCTGATCCTATTCTAAGTAATAAAAGATCCATCAAAGAACGTGAAAGGCACTCAGGCCGATGTGTTGCAAAAGATCTATTATATGGATATAATCATGCTGAAAACCTAATTGCCGGTGGCCATCACAAATGGAAAATATATTATAATGGAACTGAAACTCCATATGCTCAGCAAAATTCAAGGCATTGTTTTCTCCGTGGTAGCTGCCATCAGAACCATCTCTAGAAAGGTTGAGGAGGTCTTTCAGATCATCGGAATGCTCAACTTCATAAGAGAATTGCCGATATCACTGTTTAATAACAGTGAGGAGCCCAATGCTTAACTTTTGAAATTTCTAAGAAGACCCCCTAATTTGGCCCCCTCTAATTCATTTATACTACTAATAATATAAAAAGTATTATAAGAAAATAGAGTTTTTTCACTGAGTTTATTGACTAAGAAATTGGTTCACTAAATATTGATAAATAGTGATCAAAATTTTATTTTATTTGAACATACATTAGTGACCAATGTGTATAATCAGTAGTTGGTAAATATATTTTTGTTTTTATACTCTTTATATCTGCGTTTTTAGTTAAGTCAATGGCTTTTTTCATTGCCTTTCAGAATGAAACTTTATTTTTTAATTTGAAAGCTATATACTCTGCAATCTAAGGGTTTCATAGTTGCTATAATTTTACCAACCAACAATTCACTTGTTAATCACTATATACATATAGTGACAAATTTTTAGACATCAAAGTGCAACCAAGTTTTTTGTGGTAAAATATCTATAGTAAGTAATATTAGACAACCAATTACCATGACTAACATTAGAAATATAATGACCAATTACTTTAGAAAAAAAAATTCTTGTAGTGATGGAGGAGGGATTTAATTCACTTTATGAGTTTTCGGCCCATTCATCAATCTAAAAAATGACCTACCTCTAGTTAACGTGGTGGCTCCGGCGGTGTGGAGGAGACGAGAGACATAATCTGGTCCGACTCTATCGCTTCACCTAGCTGTGAACTGTGATAGACAACACACTGATATCACATCGGCCGCTCTAAGAGAAGGAGATCGTGACGGCGTATATAGGATGGACGGCCTAAATTTTGGGTCACTCTCGCTGGAGATAAAGTGGACTACGATGGGAAACGGATTGGTCGGCCCCTCTAAATTTCCTGTCCAGCTCCGCCACTGCCAATGATTGGCCTGTTGAAACCTGCTACTCACATTTAGGAGGATGAGGTAGAAAAGGTAATGTGCCAATTTTCTGGCTTGGCTCTGGACTTGCTAAAGACGATGAAAACAAGCTAGTGCAGAGTTGATGAATTTGAAGGTACGGGGTCAGAAAAATTGGGATGCGATACATGAGAAAGAGGGTTTTCTGGATCAGATTCTGGGCTTCTTTTCGGAAGGTTGAGTGTTAGGCTCTTTGAAAAGCTTGAAGATCGCATCAACTCTGTCTTAATATTTGATGGCTGGCTCGTGGATGACAAGGTGTCATCCACCAAACCTTGGTGATCTAGTTTAGCATCGAGCAACTTATGATGTAAAGGTTGTGTGGATGTATAATCATGCACTGTTTTGTCAGAAGCAGCGATTTGCTCCATAAACAACAGCACTCCCGGAGCTCATTGTGCTTCAGCTGATAACTTGGTGAGACACCAGCCTGTACATGACAATGGATGGTTGTCAGAACTAAGAACTTAGGAGGCATGTTTCCATATTTATCAAAATTGATAGTTCAGAATGCAAATGCTATTCATTATCTTAAAAACCCAAATAATATTAAGAAATTAGTAGGCAAAAGATTTTTATGTTTAATTATCATATTAATATCCAATTTCAACAAGCAGTGCTTCAGACCTCTGATTGATTTAGTAATCCGTTATACCAAATGTCTCTCTTTGATCTGAATCATGGATCATTTCTAACGTTACTCACATGAAACAAAGACACCATGAGGGGGAAAAAGAGTGCAGTACAGATTCGACACTATTGCTAACAGATAAAAGAGGGAATAAGCCTTCAGAATTTCTTAAAGAGAAAATTCCTTTCTTGTCACGCTTTCTTCCTTTGACCCTTTTCAAATTGAACTTTCTTACAAGGACAGAATTCTATTTTCGTTTTTTTTTTGGTCTTTTCGTAAAATTGTACAGTTAACGTTGTTATATGAGGGTGGAAATTACCGTTTGCTGTTACATGACTATTAACACTATAATTATCCCAATAATAATATGCTAATGACTACTATTAGTAGTCATTAGCATATTATTATTGGGATAATTACTGCGTTAACAATCATATAACACCATTAATCATCATTGCCAAGGGTAAAATGGTAATTTTAACCATCATATAACAACAGTGTTAACCGCTCAATTTGACAGAAAGGCTAAAATGAAAAAAGGGAAGTTTGATTTGAAAAAGGCTTTAAAAAAGGAAGTGTTGAAAATTTTACGGCCAAAAAAAGGAATTTCCTCTTTCTTAAACTCTTTCTTTGTGGAAAATGAAATATAAAATGTCGAGTAAAACATTTCCTGGATACTGGGGTAAAGTCAGATTTGGGATGGTGAAGATATGAAGCTGTAAATCAGAAAGGGGTCTTGATTTTTTTTCCTTCGAAACGACTACACAAGAACGCATAAGCCAGCAATGCAACTGTCAAATCCAGCAAAAATCACACGCAACGACAACTCCTAGGCAATGGGGCGCAGAGAAAACGAAGGATCTCCGAAACCTTAGCCTCACGTGAAAGTCGGAAGCCGGCCACGAACACGGCGTGTTGTCAGATTCAGAATCAGGAAGCTGCCAATCCGCCCACTCCTCCCACTCCACTCCCCTTCTATCCACGACCAAATCCCTCTTGGCTCTTCCCCACTCCGAGGAAGAGTCCTAGTATCTCTGTCCCTGCAAATCATTGGCGCCCCAAGACTATACTACTACTGGTGCGCTCCATCCTGATTGGTTTGTTGGTTGTTTTGCTTTTGGTCATGCTCCTGGGAGGTTGATAACGCGCAGCCTTTCTTCTGTTTTCTGTTTTATTTTTTTTTTCTAATTTGGTTACTTCTGGTTTTTGTCCATGTTTGCTCTCCCTGTCAGCACAAGTTTTTTTAAAAAAAAAGAAAAGAAAATTCTGATGAGGAGCAAGCGAGGTCAGCTGCCTCCAAAGCTTGCCATCCACTTATGGCAAATCTTCTGGGTGTCTAACCAGCCCATTTTTGGTTTACAAGTGTTGGTATGTGTCGATGCTGTCATCAGTCAGGTTTGGGTTGCTTTAATGAAACGATGCTTGCCCTTGATTCTATTACTATATTGTTATACTATTGGATTCCTCAAATACTAAATGGACGATGATGGAAGTTCCAATAAAAAAACAATGGGTGATGGAATCTGTGCAACCTCTGACGCAGTCAAGAGGTCAAGCATGCGATGCCATGGCCATCGAGGAACGAATCAGGCTTTCAGATGGCCAATAATTTCATTGAAGGAAATTTTTTTTATTCTTATATTTTTTAAAAAAATTAAATTATTTTTGTGAAATTTTTACACAATTCCTACTAAAATTCTGCTTTCCAAAGAGGCCTAAAGCTCACAATGACAGGCGCATTAAAAAGTTAGGGCGATCACTCGGGGGGACAGAAATGCATAAAGAGTCTTGGGTCTCTCAATCCCCAAACGTCATGCGAGAGTGTAAACAAAGAAATGAAGCATGCTGATCAGTGGCACTAATCTGACAATTGATAATGCAAAAACCTTGATGCTGAAATACAAATAGCCTGTCGATGAAAGGAAAAGAAAAGGGAGGAAAGCAACATGCAAGCTGCCTCTCTAGTACTTGATCTGTCGATATATATTCCTGGGTCTAGGAATGGTTGATCGATGCAGATCCAGTAAAGATCGTGACCTCCTTGAATTGAAACGCTGCCTCTCATCGTCTCCGGCGCAACTGCAGGATACTCCATCTTACACCATCGATCCCCGGTAGTCTGATGAATTGGCCAGCAACAGAAGGAGAAGGGTACGTGCAGGTCCATCCATTTCTTTCCCTTTGGAGATGGGCCACATATGCTTTAGACTTCCTTTGGATTAAAGAAATTTTTTTAATTTTTGCGTTTTGTCTGTGAAATTAAACTGATTACTATAAAATTATTTTACAATTTATATGAAAATCTTTCGTTCAAGAGGAGACCTTACAGTAGACTTGGGATCATTTAGTAGACAGATGGGCCTCCCATACCATGGGCTTAATTACCAGGAAACAGGCTTATGTGGGCTCATTCGGGGCTCCATGCGCGCTGCCAAAGGCCCAGTACAGAATGAAATTCCTCTCCATTTTGCCAGATTGTTGGCCCTTAACCTGGACTAGGATTATCGGCACTTGGGCAGCCAACTGCCGAGTCCATCATCGATCATGTCTCAAAAAAAAAAAAAAAAACCCGAGTCCATCATCGGTGCGTGTGAGCCGACCCACGCGGGAGCGGTGTTCGATTGTCGATGAACTCATCAATTCCTCGAACCCTGGCACACGAATGTACCTGCGTGTTTCTTTTCTTTGCACGTGCTAGCACATGGCCCTAAAATAACACACATTTTCGGGAGAAAAATACTGCAAGGTCCAGATCTTTTGCCGGCAAAAAGCGATGCCGAGTACTGCATCGGTACTTGTTGCTCACATTTCTCTAGGAAGAAACCTGTTTAAACCAAACAGCTGAGCTGACAGCGCAATTTGTTTGGCATCTGCTGTTTTTGATGGTCCATGGGGAGGCGACGATCCACAGTGAAATCGCTGTTGAGGATTTGACGACCGGATCATTCACTGTGATAAAACCAAACACCAATCACCCTGGATTCTCATTCCTGGAGCATAGAAGGCCTAGAGCAAACTTTGGGTACTTCAGCCGAGTTTGGTTAGGGTAGGCACAAAGCAGCTCCATGGCCACGGACAGGGCGTAGCTCCGTGCAATCAGGTCTTGCACATCAGAATCTTTTTATGCATAATAGTGTTGTCTGCAGAAGAGAGATTTTCTGTCCTCGTAGCTGATCAACTGGTAGAGCTAGCATCATTGGCGGAAAGCCTAGTAATCTGCTGGTTGCTGTTTCAGGGGGGGGCACATGTGCAAGGTTTCGAAGACAATTTTTCTGTCCAGTCTTCTGAGCCTCCGAGCCTCTGGGGTTCAGTTCAGAGTGGAAAAGTCGCCATCCTACTTGCGTCAGTGCCTGTTGAGTGATCTTTTTTTTTTTTCCTTCGCCTTTTTCACATCTACCGGCACTCTCGTGGTTCTTGTTTCTCTTGCGCTTGCCATGAAGAATTCAGAGTAAAGATTCTCAATCTCAAGTCCACATTTCTTCTTTTCCTGTACAAAAGATTCCTCCTTTTACGGGTTTGCTTCTCCTTGCCTCACCTCAAAGCAACGAACTTGGTTGTGGTGATAGATTCCTCAACTGCTGCTTGGGTTTCCACGAGTGTTTTATTGAGGTCTTTGATTCTTTTTTTTTTCTCCTTATCCTTTTGCTACCGTAGAAATTCTGCTAATGCTGCGATCCATTCATTTAAGGTGGATACAATTTATTGTCAGTGTCTTTTTTATTACTGTTCATTCACGCAAATTACAAGTTTTAACCACTGAGATTTGCTGTTTGTATCTGATCCAGTCTGACATCTCTTCTTTCTCATCGTTCCTGCAGTTCTTACATGTAGACGGCTGTGAGCAGCGGTTCGTACTTCAATTCTGGCCTGAGTTCTTCCAGGATGAACTGGAAACAGACGGGCTCTATGATGTGGGATTGGGGAAATTTAGCTCAGGTTTGCCCATATACAACTGAAAGCTCCATGAGTGGGTCACTCCTCAAACCAAGCGATGCGGGTGCAGGGCATGGATCTGTGACTCACTCTGATGGTACTTTCACTTCTAGATCAGAGCTGGGCTATGGTTCATCTAAGAGCTCCATTTCAGCATCCACTGGTTCTACATTCAAAGAAGGGGTCGCTAAAGAATTCAGTTTTACTGCAGTCAG
The DNA here is from genome assembly GCA_001602295.1 of Zoysia matrella. NCBI lineage: Eukaryota > Viridiplantae > Streptophyta > Magnoliopsida > Poales > Poaceae > Zoysia > Zoysia matrella. Next base: position 15,230 of record BCLG01002205.1, read on the forward strand.
TGGTGAGGCTGGGAGAGTCGAGCATTCAGGGACTTCTGAACCGTCGATGGCTGTCTGCCATAGAGAGCAATTGATCAGCCTGAAGCTTGGAAAAAGGACTTACTTCGAGAACGTTTGTGAAGAGGAGGATGCAAAGAATTGTTCAACCGGATGTACAACTTCTGCATCGACAGTTGTCAAGAAGACCAAGGTGTCTCAAAAGAGCATAAAAAACGCTTACTGTCAGGTTGAGGGTTGCAATGTTGATCTGTCTTCTGCAAAACATTACCATCGCAAGCACAGAGTCTGCGAAGCTCATTGCAAAGCTCCCATGGTGGTTGTTGCTGGTTTAGAGCGCCGTTTTTGCCAGCAGTGTAGCCGGTAAGATTTCTTGCCTTAAGCTGAACACATGCTCAATATAAAGTGTATCTCTTTCTGTTCGCATAGCCACCGGTTTTCTTTGTTATCCCTAGTTGAAAAGAAAGAAGTTAAAAGAGTGTAACTAGCTGACTGGGCGCTAGTACACTACTACCATCTAGTCAAAGAATGAACCACAATTAGATGATTATCAATTACGTTCCATGAATGCTGGCATCCATAATTTCCTTCAATAGCATTAGCATACCATAAAAAATGAAAAACAAATTCTGAAAAAAGATGAAGAAGCTAAATGACTGCACTGTGGTCTTTAAGTGACATATCTGACCTTATATGTTCCGGATTCATATCCTCTGCCTTTGCTTTTGTATGGCAAACTTTGCCATATTCAATCCTATCTATTCATTGTATAATCAACGTTTCATGATTTAAGATCATTTCCCACCTAAATTATACTAATCTATTTAAAAAGCAAGACCATGAATCATGCAGTCATTACTTAACGTTGATTCTGTAATGAGTGGTTAGGATCAAGTATGGCAAAGTTTGCCGTACAATAAGAAAGGCAGAAGATATGAATCCATATGTTCCCTATTTGCCTTAATCTTTCACTGGATTGTAGGTTTCATGGTTTAGCTGAGTTTGACCAGAACAAACGAAGTTGTCGCCGGCGTCTATCTCGCCATAATGCACGAAGAAGGAAGCCACAGACTGATGCAACTTCATTTGCTGCATCAAGGCTCTCGGCAATGCTTTATAATAGTATGGAGATCTTACTTTATTTATTACACTATATAATTTGCAGAACAATCTTTTACTTATTGAACTTGAGCGATAACGAAAATCATTCAGGTCTGAACCCTTACTAGTGGGAAATGCACTTTCTGTAGGCATCAAATGCTTTATCTTGTATTAGGACCTAGTGTCTTCATATTGTACAATTCATTGCTGACTGTAAATTATGTAATCTAATTTATACATCTCAATAGGATGAATATACTGAAAAGTAAGGAACGCTTCAGACATAAGAATCTGAATAGTATGATAGAAATTATCTTACAGAATTTAATGCAAAAAATGACTTATCTTCAAGAAACCATTTTTAGTAACCACATATCATAGATGCTATAACTTCCTCGTTGGAGGGGCCACTCTTAGCACATTGCCTGATCTTTTCTTTACCATAGATATATTTTCCTTTCTTTTTCTTTCGAGCAACTTATTTAGGAGTATTTTCCTTTCTTGTGGAGAAACGTCTTTATGTCTGGGTTGCTTGCGTCTTACTACTTGCGTGTGCAGATCCAAGGCAGCAGGCAAATCTTTTCTTTAACCAACTGCCTTTTAGTCAAGTGAGAAGCAATGCAGTTTCTGCGTGGGATAACCTGGAAGGCTTCAGATTCACCAAAACAAGATTTCCTCTGGCGAAGCCAACGGAAATGGTAGGATTTGATGAAACACATTCCTCAACCTCCAAGTTATCAAACAATGCTGTGTCTCATGCTGTATATCATGAGAATTTGGATGGGCTCATGTCAGTCAAGGGAACCAAAATAAAGATCTTTAACCAAGGTACAATGCTAATCACGTGATCTGCAGTGAACATAAACGAAAGGTTACTTGGCACTTAAAAGAGCTATTGATGTACTACATTATATGCATTTCCTGAATTGCAGGTGTGCAAGCTCCTGCTACTACTTCCAACTCGAACGGAGCCCCGGTTACTAGGCGTGCTCTCTCTCTTCTGTCAGACGATCCATGGGCTTCAGGTCCAGCCGTCAACCAGCAGTTTAGTTCTCATGTACACAGTGGTGCAATGCCGCCACTCCTCGCCTCCAACCCTGTCTTGCATGAACTGGACTCGACATCTGGAGGGTTCTGGCAAGACCCTCCTTCACTCGATTGAACTTCACGGATTCAGCAATTTACACGCCTCTGAAAATGGTCCAATGCAGCCCTTCTTTTACGTTCTTAAGTTGGTCCTGTCGTGTTTCTGTATGAGTTTGTTTTGATGGTTGCTGTCTTTTCTTGTCTAGTGAGACTGTCATTCCCTTTGCAAAGGCAGACAGGCAAACTTTATTTGATTGTGTACGGATCCCAACTTGTATACGCATGCCTGGACAAACAATTTGATTGATCATGCAAGGGTATACATATTTGTATTCAATACTCGCTACGTTTCAAAATAAAACATTTTTAGGTTTAGTCAAAGTCAAACTTTTATCACTTTGAACATTAATAATAAATTAGTTCTATCATATAAAAATTATATTTTTTAAATTCATTGTGAAGTAAGCTTTTATAAAAATTATATTTTTTCTATTAAAAATTATGTATATTTTTAGATATTTTTCTAACTTTGGCTTTATCCAAACTTAGAAATATTTATATTTTAGAACGGAGGTAGTAATTAGTATGATAGAGTGCTTCAATCAGATAAATGCAAGCAAGCAAGAAGATAAAACAGCTTCCCCCTCCCTTTTGTAACAGAACAATAAAGCTCTATCCACATCCCAAAAAAAGGGCAAGGGAACAAAAAGACAAAAGTTACAAAAAAAGTTATATGTGGCTGCTGGGATTCGAGCCCAGGTCTCCACGGCCACAACGTGGAATTCTCACCACTAAACTACAGCCACTTCGATGATCACGTGCAATATAATTATTATATGTAGTGTGTAATTCATTGACAATCGGGACCCATGATCGCTCTGCCACCATTCATGAAAGTTTCAGCGGCATAACGGGAAGCTGAAGTCCAGCCGATACTGAGGCAAAATGCTGGCGATGATTTGGCTGACATTGATCTCAAGGCAGAATAAAATCCCAACATCTGCTGGTTCTATCAGTATTGACGATGTGAAAAGAGACCAGCAAACAATTTGAGTTTCCACTTTCAATCTCAAAACTTGGCACGGCAAAAAAAAAAAAAGTGTATCATTATTGGGCGCTATTAAGCAATGTCACCTTTACATTTTGCGTGACACTAATAAGGTATTAAATCACACATATTTCAATTCCCGCTAAAGTAGGTTACATCTCAGGCTAAATAACTACAGTATCACCAGCTTGCTCGAGGAGCTTGTGGCACTTGTTGAACAGCAGCTAGTGGGTTCATCTGGACAAAGAATGCGAGTTGCAGGGCGTCAAAGAATGCTCGTCGTAGAGAAGAGGCGTGCTGGAACACAGTCCTGTTCAATACAAATTACAAAATGCAAAACTTTCACAAAAAGAGAGGAGATGGTTTGACACATTTGAAAAACAACAGAAAGTGTTCAAAGTCCTTACCTCTTCAAGCCAGCAGTTTTTCGCCGGAGAACAAACACTGTTGAGAACAACAATGAAAGCAGAAGCATCAACTTGCCACTTGGAAGAACAATATATATTTTACCAATCTTTAACCGAACTGAATGAAACCACCAAAATAATGGATCAAACTGATTTGCAACACGTTGGATAGATGTTTCAGTGGACTTCACTGAATCCTTCTTGAGTCCATTGTACAAAGGCACTGTGCTTGGAGCATCCTCATCTACTGATAGTGCTGAGCCATTCACTGAAGTAGAAAGGTTCCTTTCTGTTGTTTCTTTTTCCTCTTTAACAGTGGATGCTTTTTTCTTTGCAGCTGATTGTAGAGTTTGAAGCTTTTTTAGTAGGACCTATAGAGAACCATTCATAAGAAACAACATGACATAAAAACATTGTGACTGCTAAATTTACAAGAAACAGAATACCCTAGTGGAAGTTTAGGAAATGATTTAAAAAAATCTAAAAAGTCCAAAGTTAGCATGAGAATTAATTGGAAAGCTGAAAAAAAGTCCAATTTGGCATGAAAACATGATACACAAATCGGAAAAGATCATGGAAATGGTCCAAAACCTGAATTTCCTAAGTTGGTATTTTGTATATTGTCATCACAATACCTGGCGATTCTGCTCAGTCAGCTCTGCTTTTTCTGCCCATGCAATAGCAATTTCACTCTGTTGGGAGACAATACTCAGGAATGTTACTGTATACAATTCTGCAACCTCAAAATACTGCTCAGCTGAAATAACAGATGTGACAGAAAATTTTGAAGTGTTGTCTTGTTCTTTATTCAAAACATAAACGTCATCATCTGCATATCTCCATTTAGCAAGGTACTCCTCAAAGACTGGTCTAAGGTCAGAAACAGATCCTGCTGCCATTTGCATTGTAGCTCTATGAGAAGAGAGAAAGATAGCAGTCAACCATAGGGAAACATGAGCAATACAATACAAGTAAAAGCAGGTATGTATACTTCTGTGGAAAAATTACCCTGCAAGGAAAACTTTAATGGGTACGGATGCCACAGAACCAAACATCTCTTTAAGCTGAACAAATATCTCTGATGTCCTGCAAATTTAGCATGGTGTGTCAAAAGAATATTGAATAAAACTCAAACATAGAAGTTCTGCACAAAGAATATCTTCATCATCATGTAACTGCCCCATCATCAGTTGATATTACTCTAGTTTTGATTCAGGCATAAGGTATCAGCATAGTAGAAGGATATGAAGATGATTTACCTCTTAAGTTCTTTGAGTGCCTGAACAAGTACCATCCCAGCAGATTCAAGCATTTCTAAGAGCTCTACATGGTCACATACATCCTCCAACACAGCTGTGCGTATTTGATTAGAGACAGATGCAGATGTAGATACCGCCTGCTCGAATGATCCACTGACTAGATAACTGATCCATGAGAATGGTAACAAGGTAAGCACATATCCTTCCATTTTTGTGTCAATGTAATACATCCAAATAATAACGAGCATAACAGAACAGCATGCCTAAGGCCTCCTTTGGATTGGAGGGATTTTTCCTATTTCCTGCGTTTTTTCAGTGAAATTGAACTGATTCCTGTGAAATTCCTGTACAGTTCCTGTGAAAATCCTGTGTTCCAAAGGAGCCCTAACCCAATATAGAGTTCAAATATTTGTCCACCATATTAACTAGGGATAACAAAAGCTTCGCGTACTACTAGTGTACTGCCCAGATTAGCTACCCAGTGTATGTAATTTAACAAGAAACAGTTCCACCGCATGGTTAAATAAGAAAGGCAGGCCATCCAATATTCCAATCTAATTGTCTATATAAGACAGATTAAATTGACAGAATTGACGGGCGAAGAAGGAAGGAGCCGAGGAGCGAGGAATCTTACTATTCGGCGGCGTCGATTTGCTTCCAGAGACCTGATTCCTGGGAAGAGGCCTCCATTTTCAGTCCCCCCGCCTCCTCCACCTCGCAACTGGGGCGGACCTACCGAGAGCCACGAGGTTCCGTTGGATTTGATCCCCAGGGGAAAAATTTGCAAGCAAGCTAGGTTTCTTCTTACCAGCACGGCTTCCATCGGTTCCGGTCACCGGAGTGGCGACTCAAGAGGCGGTGGTCGGAGGCTGCTGGGCTGCAAGAAGATTGCAGGATCGACGATGAACAGGCTCACAGTTTTTCTTCTTCTTTTTTAGAGAGAGGAAACCAGCCTACAGTTGACTGGTTGGTGAGGTCACGGGCATTTAGCTTTTTGGGCTTGGGCTATCAAAGGCCTCATAGCTTCTATTTTCGTAGGCCTTGTTCAGTCTAGCGTGCACGCCGACGAGACAGACAGTATCCATCCACGTGAACTGATAAACCTTGTACTCCACGTCGCTGAGTCTGATCTGTCAGCAATCTGACGAGAGCACAGCCCGCACTAATCTTGATGCAAAGTCCACTCTTTTAAGTGGAGAGATTTGTATATTTGAGAGTCGAAAACATGATTTTTTTTTATGTGTGTAAATGATATATAAAATCATTAATATTTATAATTTATAAGATTAATAACAAATTTTTGAAGCATATTATTTGCAATGACGAAAATTCGAAAGACTCCTTTTAAGCCCCGCTGATTCGGAGAGGCAGAGGCTGCAGATCACCGATCATCAATCACACGAGAATCGACAAGCGTCAGGCTCAGGCAGGCAGCTCCTCGCAGCCCACTCACAGACTCGCCATGGCGCTGACGCCTACTTCTCCTCCGGCCGCCTCCGCCGCCGCCTCCCAGGGGCACACCGTGTTCGTCTACGGGAGCCTGATGGCGGAAGAGGTGGTGCGCGCCATCCTCAAGCGCGTTCCGCCCGCCGCCCCGGCGACGCTCGCCGACTAGTACGCGCCCGCCCCCGCCGTCTCCCGCCCTTAATTCTTGGAGGCGTTCACCGCCGCCGCCCGTCCCTTCCGCGTTTCCGCTGCTGTTGTGATTCCTGATTCTCTCGGCCTGTCCCTTTCGTTTTTCCCCACCCACCCGGGATTCTCTGGTGCGCTGACGTCGTGGCGATATGCCAGTGTGTATGATTGCTCATTTTTCCACTTCATTCAATCTTAACTCTACATTTATTTCCCGATTCTAAACCCACCTCTCATTTTTCAATTACCAAACGCCACCTGCAAGTTGCAATCTTATGATGATCAACTTGCTGCATGCTTTTGCATCCAGTATAAAAGAACTGAAATTTTTTTGATTGTTCACAAGACTTGAAAAAAAAAACTCTGTATGAAAGAGCCTTTCATTGATTGATTTAGATGAATGGCAAGACTTTGACTATGTTTTAACATCCAGTCTATTCCTTTTGCAGCCACCGGTTCAACATCAAGGAGCGCATTTATCCTGCTATTCTGCCTGTTGAAAACAAGAAAGTTGCTGGAAAGGTTTATATATTTCCGCAATTGACAGTCTGCGCCTCAGGTACCCTTTCGCTTACCTATGCTCATTACTGTTCCACAGGTTATCATGGGTGTTACTGACGATGAGCTCCAAGTCCTGGATGCATTTGAAGATGTGGAGTATACAAGGGCAAGAGTTGAGATTTCATTAACTGTAAGTATTCCTCATCCATGCAGGCAATGTTAACATTGATTCTCGTGGTAACTGCAATGCTGATACTACTAGCCTAGTACGGAGTAGCAGAAATTTGGTTCTTCTTCGCCTGGTTCTGCTTAAAAGAAAGGCGACAAGTGGTTTGGTCTTGCAGGATTCTTCCGCGACAATGATTGCTGACGCTTATGTATGGAGTGATGCAGAGGATCCAAATCTTTATGGTGAATGGGATTTCGAGGTGAGGATGCTTATTCTTGAGGAAGCGCGCTCTGTGTGAATAGCTCATGTGGCAGTTTTGTTCAAAACTTAGACAGAGGCCTAACTCCAACAACACTTTTTGTTAATCCTATTCGATAAGAAAAGTGCTTAAAGGGTCACAAACTTTATCATTATGCTCTTCAAACTATTTGGTATGTGTGTTATCAAGATCTACTTCCCATCATTGCACCCAGAGCCCTATGTGGTATTTACTTACATAAAGCCACTGCTTTCTAAAAGTACATAGCAAATATCATTAGCATTCTTCTTTGTAGGAGTGGAAGAAACTGCACATGAAGGACTTCCTAGCAATGACACTCGGTTTCATGGATGGGCTCGAGCAGCCTGAGTCAAAGACTCGGGTCGAGACCTATCACTCGTTCATGCAACAACAGGAACAACCGGCATCAGAGACTAAGGTCGAGGGTTGAGGCCTGCCCACCCGACGTCGTTGGTCATTCTCTGGGAATATTGTATTGGCACTGGGTCTGTATAATCTGTAATAAGGTGCCCAAATGTGTTGTGATCAGACGTTTATAGGTTCTTTTGATAATAACTATACAAATATCAAATAAACTTTAGCAGTTGCCGTTGGCTGCTTTAAAAAAGGTCATGTTTATGCTACGATATGATCACAAGGACTAGAATGTTGAACGTTGATAAACTATACAACTATCAACAGGCCGATATGTCATCAAGCTCTACTGGCTGCTCATGCATTTTGGGAATGATTGAAATTCATCACAAAATAATAGGGAGAAAAGGCTCTTGATTTCGAATTTTCGAGGGAAGCATGGATTGTCGCAGGAATGTTACTCATCGGCAATTGACAAACTTTCGAAGCTCCAGGTATCAGCAACAAGACGTTGATAATTTTCTTCTCAGATTACAAAGTAGCTCGGTGAAGAAAACTGTAAAACATAGAAACAATGGCATAAAAACAGCCGAAGCGTAAAAGAAGCAATGCTGTCACAGCTTCCGATTTGAATTACGTGGAAACAATGGCATAAAAACAGCCGAAGCATCGGTTCGCTACAAGCATAGATTTCCCATGGTACATCATTTACTTTCACCTAAGCTACATTTACCATTCTACTTCCATGCGAGGAAACCTACACATATAAACAAAACCACCAACTAATCCGTCGAGCCATTTGCTCTTGCAGAAGTAAACTAACAACACATCTACAACACGTTCTGCCTCTGTATGGACTGCCAAAGTAAGGTCATTCGTAGTGGTCATATGAACCAGGAGATGGGTTACCAGAATTCTGATCGCAGCGAGCCCTCCAAGCGTTCCCACCATCTGAGCTGCTGCAAGCCTGGTTGGGGAGGATATTGTTACCCAGATCACCGTCCAAGCTAAGCTGCTGTACTTCCTGAGGTGATAGGATTCGGATGCACCTCACGCAGTTCACAAATTCCCTACATTACAATAGTGTGGATAAGCCCTATCAGAAACAAATGTAGATTTTCAGGTTTATTTATATATCCACTGATCAATCATTCCAATTTAACATTATCGAGCTGCCGATTGATCACTATCCAGTGCTCACATTATTGATCGAGTATTATTGCCATTTATGTAGGTATTGAACACAAACGTATATTCAGGTAAAAAAGGAAGCGCGAAAACTTACTCCCATGGGTCATCACCAAGAAGCAGGATGTCATCCTCATGATCCTTGTACACAAGTTTCCAGCCAATTCTTTGTCGTTCCTCAAGTTGCCCCTCAATACTGAACATGCGAGCCAGGGCATGCTTCAGTTCATCATATCCAGAGAACTGACTAATGTCAATGGATCGGCCTACAGCTCCACGTTTATACACCTACATGAACTACTGGGTTAGACAACAGAGGTACCAAAGGTACACATTTTTTCGTATATATATATATAAAGCACTCATGAATATGACAAAGCAGGACTCACTTCAGTTTGTAACAGCTTTACCACTTACTACTATTTAAAACATACCAAAAGTAACGTAGATTAGCTTCAGGTAAGAGAAACAGAAAAAGTGCTAACCTTGGTAAATGTCCTCATCCTCTTCAGGGGAGCAGTAGTTGGCCAAGATGTTCTATTCAAGAAAGTACCATCATTGATAGCAGAGTCAATTGAATTAAATGCCATGTCTGAAGCACCTAATGACTGAGAAACCATAGACGACGATATTTCCTGCTGAGCATCCTTCGGAATCCTATAGTTACCATCAATATCTGTAGACATATTCTCATACTTGGCAGCATCAAGTCCATTAGACAGGAATCCATCTGCTCCCATGGGGAAGCCCAGCTGGCCATCACTGTTTATTCCAAATAATGCATTATTAGTAGGATCTGCAACCTCAATTTCAGTCTCAGGAGTCGCATCTTTGAACATCTGCTGCTGATTGAAGTTCGACATAGGAAAATCTTGATGTAAAAGTCCATCCGTTTGGGAAAGCCACACTGAAGTTGCTGACGAAGCTGTTTCCAGATAGTCAGGCTGGGGTCCACCATTCACCAGGTTCTGAGGCCCAGTCCCATTTGGTAATTTGGAAGCCATCATACTTTGCTTGACACCAGAGTTCAGCTTCGGTAATTCCTTTGTCATTTTTCCTGTTGCCGTGACAGCTTCAAGAGAACTTGGAATCAACATGGGAGCAGTGGACTGAGGGACCTTCTCATTGTTGATATGGCCATATTGTTTGTTCTTTCCAAGGACTGGTTGTAAAAGATGGTTACCATTAGCTGTTGATGGTGACGTTGAGCAAGAAGGGACTTCTTCAGTAAGGACAGAATGTGTAGCACCAGTTGTCACTAAAGGACTTCCAGTTCCTGAAACAAGGTTGACTGATGAAGTCGGAGGGATGAAAGCTTGAGATGGGTCAGTAAATGTAACGTGCTTCTGTGTAAGCTTCTGTGGTGATTCTTGTTGCATGGGTGGTGGTGGTGGTGTTGCCAGCAATGGAACTTTGGTACTCTGTTGAGGCATCATTTGTTGTTGGGAAAGTGAATGAGAGTTTGAAAGTTGCTGTTGTATATCAAGAAATAATTTTTGCTGCTCTTGGATTAGAGGTAATTGTGCAAGAGTAACAGATGGCTGTGACAGCAAGGATTGCTGCTGTTGCTGTAACTTTTGCAACAGTTGAAGTTGCTGATCAGACAGTGGCATCTGTGGGTTTACCAGATTCGGCACCTGTGCAGGCATTTTATTTAGCTGTTGCTGATTCTGTTGGTGTTGTTGCAATGGCTGCTGCTGAAGTAAAAATTGCTGCTGCTGCTGCTGCTGTAGCAACTTCTGTTGTTGCTGCTGCTGCTGCTGCTGCTGATGGGGCACGAGCAGTGGCTGGCTCGAAGCTGCCTGCAGATTTTGCGTCATTGATGGTAGTTGCTGCTGCTGCTGCTGCTGCTGTGTTTGGTTTTGCACGGGAACCTGAGACTGCACAAGATTGGTTTGAGATTGGCTCAAGGGAAGTTGGTTCAGGGACTGTTGCTGCCTCTGCAGATTGTTAGGCTCTTGAGCCTGTTCTTGCTGTTTGATGCCCACACCAATCTGATTCTGTGGAACTGCTCCCTTGGGTAAATCATTTATTGGCTGCATTTGCTGGGGAAGCTTGGAAAAATTAAAATGAATGCTATTCTGCTGCAGAATTTGATTCTGCAGGCTTAACTGTCTTGAGAGGTCAGCAGCACCCAGATTCTGCAAGTTGGTGTTGCTTAACGATCTTAGGTACTCAGACTGCATTGCTGTGTTTGCTAATGAGGAATTCTGCTGCATATTCATGTTCATCCATTGAACCAAGCTCAGACCAGGCATAATGGTGCTCTGGGTCTGCGGATCCTTTATGCAAATCTCCTCGCCTAGCCAAGGCATTGCCCTCTTTAAAAGATTTTCCATTTCTGATGACTCATCATCTGCAAGTACAAAGCTGGTATCATTAATTAAGCATCAAACATTTTTAAAAATATCCCATATCAAAGCAAAATTCTATGTACAGATCAAAAGTGTCCCAACGTTCAACTCTGGCTCCTTGTTAAAATGGTAGTCAATCTACTCTTGCATCCTCATAAAGATGTTTATTAGCCTTAATACTGTCTACTGTATGAAAGATTACTACATCACTCTAGTAGGTTCATATGTATTATATCCTAAGATAAACTAAAAACTCAAGACACTTTATTGAAAGGTTGACAACAGGTATCATACGTTCTTTATTGAAGGTTGAATAAATTGAAGTTGTATTACCAAATATAATAGCCCCACAGGCCACTGACAAATTATAGACATGGTCACCAACCTTCACAACAGCCTAAGGTATATTATCCCAAGTTTGTAGTAATTGATGATTGAGACTAGTGTCCTGAGCCATCAAACTATCACAGAAATAATATGGTTTGCTGTCATGCAACACCTCGGATGCAATCATGAAACATACCTAACTGTCTGGGACGTTTTGCGCCGAAAAATGGTGGAGGGCATATGAAAAACGGAGCAGCAACTGGTTCAATTTCCCAAATTGAAACCCTGTTCCGCCTTTCGCCAGCTGCAGATTCATCCCATCCAACCTATTGAAAAAGCAAAAACTCTTTAGGTCATCCCAAAAAAATTCTGATTAGCAACACTATAGGAAACAGCAATGCTAAGGGACAAACAAACAAGCTAGAAAAACCAACCTGTAAGTTGCGCCACTGTGAGTTTTTCCATCTTACTGGATCCAGATCACTTATGCCAGTTATTGTACCCATGTACCTATAAAATATCAAAATATTTTAAGGAATATGGAAAAGTAGATATGTGGAAGACTATTCCAAGCTTCCTCACTTGTCCAAAATAGTAATTTGTTACTTTAACAAAAATTGTTAAATAACAATAATAATATGGAAGGATGCATATGCTATTTTACACCCTAGGTATAGCAACGCCAAAATTAAATTACTAAACAAAATCAATATGCAATTTTTTTGTTTGTTGTAATGAGAAGTCAATACACTTGAAGCACAGAAAGTAAAGTGATCCACAGTATACCTTCTTGTGCCTAGTTCCTCAGTTTCGAACATCATACGAAAGCGCATTCCTAATGATATCTGGTTACCATAGAGCGCCTTCTGATACTTGCCAAACGGTACGACAAATTCCGTAGGACTGGCCCTGCAAATACAAGCTTCGCACATTAGATTTTGACAGCCGCTAGTATTCACTAGAAATGATATCATGCACGGTGGATCCTGGATATTAAGTCAAAAGTCAGAGCTAACCTTGGATTATAAAATATTGTAAATGGGCTATTGTTAGCAGCAGCATGCGCTGCAGCAGCAAGAATTCCTATATGCATGCTGTCACTTGAAAGGACAGATGATGATATGTTAGTTGGCTGTCTGTTAGCACGCCGGATTCCTAGTAATAGTTGCTGTTTTTCATCCCTACAAAAAAAGAAAAAGAAAGACAAAGCAAACACAGGAGGAACAGTCAGCATCAAGAAAAGAGGAGCTATGATCACTCATGCTCCGTTTTACTTTAAATTTCAAATGATATATCATCAGGACCAGGAGCAATGCTATTACCTAACAAAAATGACAGAATCACCAGCAAATAGTCTCTTGCCACTCACAAAAAGACTCCAGCCAGTTGTAAGCAGATGCCGTTTAGGCTGACCTGTTCGTCAAGAAAGATGAGAATAATCAAACATCCTCAAAAGCTTGTGTATTCAGGAAACAGATAAGGGCATAAAGATTAAAATTTATTTTCAGGTTTGTGCATATGAACTATACAATGTGTAAAAGGTAGTCTCATATGCATTTGCAAATGCATAAACAATATAAGCATTCGACAAAACATAAGTTTAAAAAGAAAGCTTCCACTGTGATACGAGCAATATATTTTTGCAGAAGAAAATGTCCTTGATGCTGAAACTTTTTACCTCGATATATGTGACGGAATGTCCATATGTTATCATGTAAATCTCTGGCTTGTATCTCTTGAGCAGGTGGCTGCATTGAGAAATCCTACAGCAGAACATGAAAATATTTAATTCAGAAAAAACTTGAAATGCATTAAATTATGTGAAGCTCAAGTCAGTACATACAAGGGGTGGGAAAATCTTCTCTGCGGATCGGCGAGGCACAGAGAAGCCTCCATGAGTGCTAGTGTCACTTGCAGTCAATGTCTTACAGAAGAACTCAGTCTGTGGCCTTGGTTGCTTCAGTGCTAGCTCAGATAGCTGCAATGCCTCCTTTCCATACTAATCACCATCCAAGAAAAATCAAATAAAATGACTAGTATCATTAGCACCCTCAATGGAAAACTTAAATGTAGGGGAAACATTTATGGGGAACTCTGCATGGCATCAGATACTTACGGAAGTAACTGGCTGAAGAGTCATCTGTGCATACACCTCATCTGTTTCTGGATCCGCCTATGAAAATTAATAAACAGTTTCAGTACAGAATATTGAGAAAAGGGAAAAAATTACAAATTAGCATCTGCATATTACATGTAAAGTGACGTTATGCAAAAGGCAAATCAACTTTGAAGGAAGATTTGGGTAGCTTGGAACATGTCCATCAACATCTTTTTGCATTGAAGCAGCAACCTGCAATAAACACAAATTCAAATCTCATACTCCAAGCAACTCAAAGATAATTATTGAGGGGAAAAGTGGAGCATCTAAATATTAAGGACGCAAATATGAATTTCATGATAATGTGGTGCAAATATCTAAAAAAATAAAAGTGTGTAATGGAAAGTAACTGACATTTGGTAGCACAAAGCATAAGTAGATACACTGCATCATATAGATATTAAAACCTCTGCTGCCCCACACCACCATGTGCAATGAAGGCATCTACTACCAATTATCAATTAGAAAGGGAAAAGGGGAATCAAAATTAGGCAATGTCCAGCCCTCGATTTCAGGCAGAGAATCTTTTCTAAATCCAAACACTTGATCATCTCATCCTTCAGACTTGCCCAAAAGAAACTACTCTGGTGCCAAACCACGAAAGCGGCAACAGAGGTTACTGAATGCGTCGCCAATAGAAGTTAAAATTCCACCGTACTTGGTTGCTTCATCCACCAAACAATAAGCACAGGGATGGTGCAGCGCACCACAAATCCATGAAAGATGTGGGGCCGATTGGCCCATTTCTCCCAACTACTTTGCCCATAAGCCTAGAATCGGTAACTACCAAAGGAAGTATACTTGCAGCCGACTGGCTAAGCCTTATCCCACAGAAACCCAGATTTCAAGCAGATTTCAGGCAACAAAATAAATAATCATTATCATCTCCCAAAAGACGAGGCGATGAAATAAGCTTTAATAATATCTTTAATAAAACTCTCCCAGATATATAAACAAACCAATTCTAAGGCCCCGTTTGGAACGGAGGAATTTTTTCAGTTCCTCCGTTTTTTCCTGCGATATTGAACTGATTTCTGTGAAATTCCTACAAAATTCCTGTAAAATTCCTCTGAAACGACAGAAACCAGTATCCCCGAAACCCAGAATATCTGTAACGCATTAACCATCAAAACGGAATTTGCCAACCAAAAGGCTAAAAAAAAAATTGCAGATGAACAGCTAAGAGCACATAAAAAAATGGGTTAAAAGCTCTACCGAAGGAAAGAAACTTACCTGCTCGCTGTGGCCTTGAGGGAAGTAGACGACGAGGCTGCCCGCCGGCGGCAGCGACACCAGCGGCCCCGCGCAGGCGTGCCACAGCTCCGAGTTGATCGTCGGAGCCTTCTTCTCCCCTGCACACCACACACGGCCAAGCAAACAAATCCCCTCATCAGCTGCTGAAGAAAAAGGCACCCTTTTCAGCCCAAATTTCGCAGAAACACGGGACCCCAACGAAAACGCATTCGATCCTTCTACCGTCTTATGACATCTTGAATCACGCCGCCGGCCGGCGACCGCCGCAACTGCCGTTCCTATTCGTCCGAAACCCATGTTTTTTTTTTACATTTTTGCTTGACACTTGTTGTGCGCTAGGACCCGCTCTCAAGGATCAAGGCGTAACGAAAAGACAAAAAGAGAAGGTGACCCATGATTTCTTTCTTAGACACGGGATGCTTTAATGCGGAATACTTCCACTACTATGCATTTTGTTCACAGCCGCGGCCGCGATCTTCGCCGGTCGCCGGCGCCGGTAGCGAAGGCAAGGCCAAGAACGGCGAGCTTTGATTTTTTCAAAAACAAACCCTGCACTCTGTCAGATTCACATAAACCAACCCACAAAACTGGCAAATGCAACTCAACCTCAAGAGATCAGAAGTCCCAGAAAAAAAGGCGCTTTTCAAATCCCCAACAAGTAATAACGCGATAAAGCAGGGACACGATTACGAAACAAGCCGCCACTATTCCATTCGATGAACCCCGGCATTAGCAGGAACAGGAGGAAGGAACTCCTACCTTCGCATCCGCCAGCCGACACGGCGGCGGCGGCGGCGACCGGTGGGCCAGCTGAGCTCGCCGGCTGCTTCATCATCATCTTGAGCAGGCTGGGAGTTTGGTTCGCCGGCGAGAGAGGTCAGCGGGCCCCACGCATGGGCGGCGAGGCAGCCGTCGGAGCAGCAGGCAGGCCGTCCCACGCGCTGCTGGGCGTGTCCCCTCCCCGACACGAGAGGGACAGGGGAGCAGGCGAGGCGGGGGTGGAAGCGAGCACAAGAAGCAGGCAGAGGCAGGCAGAGGCCAACACCGGCCAGCACGAAGACCAAAGACTAGTTTGTCTGGCAGGGAGAGAGAGAGAGAGAGTTGGCGCGTGGGTGCTGCTGCGTTCTCTTCTCTCTCTTCTGCCTCTTTCTTCGCTGCGTTTGCTTTGGTTGTGCTCCAGCGGCCAGAGGGCCTCTGTCGCGCCGCCTCGGGGAGGTAAAAGCTGCGTGCGTCTCTCTGCCCCTTTCTTTCGTCTGGTCGTGTAACTCGGTCTTTTTGGAACGAGAATTTTTTTTTTGTGTTTTTTATAAAATTAAACTAATTTTTGTGAAATATGTAGGAATTTTTTGCGTTTCGAAGCTTTAGAAGGGGAATTTCTATTCTCAATTGGATTTTGCCCACTCCTTGAAATTATCAGTGTTTCAACGTAGCCAGATAGTACTCGTACTGTAGTAAATGGAACCTCCAGTTAGCTCATGGTTATTAGCCGTGCTAACCTTCATGATCAGTTCAGCCTCATGAGTTTTGAGCATTTTGATTCAGCTCCAGTTATACTAGTACCATGAGCAGTGTGGCAAATTAGCCCCTTAAAACTCACCCGCGGCTCAATAAGATAATGCAGCCGCTAAGTTTGACCTTCACACGGGAAGCTTTTAAGATAACTACAGCAGTTAGGTGAAAAGATTAGATACAGCATCGAACACAAGTATATACTCCCACTCCGTTGCATTTCACTCCATGATACTCCTATACAGCATTGATTTAATTTGCTTGGAAAGTGGAGAATGCTCCGAGCCTCCATCCATCTGAAGAGTTGTAGCAGAACAATTTAAAACTGCTCCATTTGAGTAACACTCCTAGGTACTTTCACCAAACCTACGCCCAATTTTATTTTCCTTCATGTGACGAGGCTGGGGACTTTTATCTCTCGATTAATCAGTCGCAGGCGCAGCTGGAGGCGTGGATCGTTGGGCAGCGGGGAGAGGAAAGGAAAGGCAGAGGCGCCGGAAACCCGGGGCGCGGAGATGAGAGGCCAACTAATCTCATCGCCACCACCAGCTCCATGATGATTGAATCAACCCCATGTGCAGCAGTGCTGGTGTTTATTAAACTGACACGCCCACTTGGAATTAACAAGTTCTTCACCCTGCATCCATCCCATCTTCTTTTCTCGAGGGCATCTTCTGGACAGCGGAGTACTGTACGAGTACGAGTAGTACTCCTATACTCTGATTAACAAGAGCATGATTGCCCCCGCCTCCCTCCCTACGTTGGCAGGAGGAGTGCTAATCGCTGCTGATAATAATGTCAGGGTCATTCGTAGACCGAGTGTGTTGGTTAAAGAATGAATTTGAGTGCCTAATCCAAGCCTACGGCATACTTTGATAGTAGAAATTTTTTTATTTTTGTATTTTTTTTAAATTAAACTAATTTTTTTAAAATTTTTATAAATTTTTATAAAAATCTTGCGTTTCAAAGCAGCCTAGTAACCGTCCCGAGACCGACGACAGGGAGGAGAACACCACGCCCGCATCATCATCGGCCGAAAAGCCAAAGCATCCCCCGTGTGAACGGCCTGCTCGCCGCGGCAAGGAGTCCACGGCGCCCTACCTCCGATTCGTTCCTCGGTTGTCCTCCCTCACAGAGTGGAATATGGATGGAGCCACGCCCACGGGCCACGGGGAACTCGTTTTGCTCCGACCGATTCCTCCTGGGAAGGCGCTTCGACTGCCTTTGCTTTGCTTGCGACACCGTCATTCTAATCTTTCCGAGTATTGCAGGGGCATCTACTGTACTACACGCAGTTCTTTTATCTGGAGCACGAGTAGGAGTACTATTTCCTCGAAAACAATGTCCACTGTGCAGGAGTAGAATATGGGAGGATGCGTGCATTGGGAAGCCACGGCAGCGGGAGGAGGAAAGTGGGTCAGGAGTAGTAGCATTTCGTGCTCCCCGGAAACGCGCGGTTTTGACCGGGTGGCCCGGGTCGCGAGGCCTGCTGTCGGCAGCGACGACGAAGGAAGACGAACTCCTGGGTGGTGCAGGAAGACGAACTCATGGTTCCGGGCGTCATCACCGCGATTGCCTGGCCAATCAACAGGACGACTGGAGCCTGGAGGACGAGAGAATTGCAACTTGTGACGGTTCGGACGTCAAAGATCATATGGGATATCACTCGTGCGAGCGAAGACCATCAAACATAACAAAATATATTATAAATTTATTAGTGTATTTAAGTTTACAAATCATAAGTTTTCAAAGTGCGAAAGCAAACCTATTACATAAAAAACATCTTAAAT
Source organism: Zoysia matrella (assembly GCA_001602295.1). Taxonomy (NCBI): domain Eukaryota; kingdom Viridiplantae; phylum Streptophyta; class Magnoliopsida; order Poales; family Poaceae; genus Zoysia; species Zoysia matrella. Next base: position 33,644 of record BCLG01002205.1, read on the forward strand.
ACTAAATAAAAAGATACATAGAGCACATACGATGTACTTCTTATCGACAACCTACTCAATACGACGAGCAAGGCTCTCAGTAAACGAAGTCACCTTTAGAGGTTGCTCCTTTTGACTAGAACTGAGAAAAAAAAAAGAAAACACCTGCAACAAAAAACAACAACCACAAAGCTCTGAGCAACTAACGCTAAACAAAACTTATCTGACAAAAGTGGCTACCTACAGCCGACTTTTAAAGATGAAAAGACTGACTCATCATAGTTAGCTATTTGCAAAGATAGCACCAGGAGTGAATCTTTACTTTCATGTTTTTACGGTATATTAAGTTATAAAATGATAAATTTAATTTGTACTAAAACTATATCATATAAAAATGCCAAGAAGTTTTTGAAAGATCAAACATAATCGTATTCTATATTGATTAACTCCTCGATACGATATGACGCACTGAAACAAGTAGTGCTCGTTACTGTGAGAGACGGCGATTCGAATCGATTTACATCCAACTGGAGAAACTTGATTACATAATATGTACCCGCTTCTCGAAAACCATACATAACAATCTTTCACGTCAATGATACATAGCGCCGGTTCGATGCTCACCTCTCTCGAGCAGTGGTCCTCTATGCGATAACCACACCGAGTCTATCTATGGTTAGCCTCAAAGCTCTCTCTTTTATCATCTTCAGAAAAGAGGTTCGGTTACGTCCAGTCACTACACACATTGGGCTACATCAGTTTACTGAGGCCCATAGATCCAGTATGTAATCAGTACTATTAAACTTTATCAATAGGGCCGATAACGTTACGTCCAATCACTACGCACATTGGGCTACATCAGTTTTCTGATGCCCATATATCCAGTATATAATCAGTACTATTCAAACTTGCTCAATAAGGCCGACAACGAACGGTCCTTAATCAACACAGATAGAGCTACAACACATTGATCATGCATCTGCAATGGACACATATCGTGCTATCACCTACTTCTCTGCCTGGTCTCCAATTTATTCTATATTACAAGATAATCCATCCCGTACCCGTCCTATAGCTCACGAATAGAGACTTATTCACTCGATTTTTACCGTTAAAAGAACTATTAGCTTAGCTCTACATCGAGGTACATGTACCAAAATACCAACCCAATGTAAGATTCTATAAATGTAGCTACGGCTTCAATCAACTCTTATCACTTAGTGCACATTACAAACTAATTATCTAAGGTGATAAAAGTAAATAATTTGAAAACAGGATAATGCACCGGGGCTTGTCTGAGCTTTGATCAATATTAGACTCCCCAGCTACAAAATCAGCGTCGATCGGGGTTTCTTGAACCCCCTGATGACATTCTGCGATCTCTTCCTTAATTTCTCTAGATCATATATGAAATGATATGCATACAATGAGAATGAGGCCCTTTTATATTTTATAAATAAAATCTTTTTAGTAACAATACATGAATTTGAAAAAGCAAGTAATTGAATATGATTATAAACTCTTTTAATCTGGTTCTTGAAGACATAAAACTAATTTTAAAGCTTTCATAATATAAAGGAAATTATTTTCAAATTTTTCAAAATTTTACAGAATTTATTGAAAACAAATAGATTTATAATGATTTAAATACCATATACCAAGAATAAATAGTTTATAAAATTATTTTTACTTAAATAAATTATAAAATTTTACTAAACCAGTAAAGAGTAAGTAAATAAACAAAAAGATAAATTTTATAACATTTTTACATGCTGATAAAGTATAATAAAGCATTTCTTGTTTATTAAATAATCTGAATTAATTAAATTATTTTAATGCATAAAATAAAAATTAATCAGCTATAGAATATTTTTCTAGTTGAGAGAAATCTAATAAAATTTATTTGGCATTTTTCCAAGTTAAAATGAATTTACTACGATTTTTACAAGATTAAAACAATTTCTGGCAAAAATAGTTAATTCGTAAATTTCCAGCCACTAAGATTGAGGCCACACCGAGGGCCACAGAAGAATTAGCCGCATAGGATCTAGCACAACCACACCAGATCCCAAGCTGAGCTCCACGTAGCCGGACATGGCGGCCAGTCACCGGCAAGCGGCGCCCCTGTCGGAATTACATTTCCGGTGGCCAGGTGCTCCGGGATTTGCACCAAAATGGTCGGCAAGCACCGGTGAACTGCGAGGGGTGGTCACACGGCAGGATCCTCACTAGAACAGTGCTTACGTCGAGCAGTGGCGGCAAAACGACGTTCGGCGAGGCTTGGTCATCGTCTCGGTTAACTAAAACCACAACGGATGGCTTAGAGAGCTTCACTGACGTCTGTAGAAGAGCAGCTTGGAGGTTGTCGTCGTGGAAAACAGCCAGATAGGGCGGTCGTCGGCGGGGTAGTGAGGTCCGGTGAACGGCAGCGTTGTCTTCGCAAAAAATTGCTGCAGTACCACAGTCAACAAGCCCACTAATATTCGGCCTCTGAAGATGCTACAACGGGTTACGAGTGCTTAGCCAGTAGGGAAAGAAGAGAGCTCACCGGAGTTGGCCGGATTTTGAAGAATGGCGGCGACAGATGACGTCGAGCTCTCAATTTGGAGAAAACTCCATCTTGAAACGGCTCCTCGCGAGGTTCCGATATGGGAGCGCGGGGAGCTCGATCTGGACGAAACGCTGCTGCTCGCCGACCTAGGGGGCCGAAGACGGCGCGGCGAGCTCGGTTGCGGCGGCGACAATGGCGGGGTGGCGAGGTAGGCGACGGGGACAAAAATGGCGAAGAGGAGGGCGTCGGCGCGGTGGATTCCGAGCTTTAACCCGCTCGTCCGAAGTCGTTGAGCGGCGCGGTTGCCAGGCAGGCAGCTGCCTGGCGCCCCCAGCGGGCTCCAACGCCGAGCGCTGGACATCTGGTGAGGAAGAAAACGATGGAGCCGCTGATCGGTGGGGCTCGTTGCTCCTTTTTATTTTTCTGATTTTCTGCCAATCCAAACTGCTGCACTATTTTTGCTTTGAAATACTAACTTGCCGAGCTCAACTTCTCATCAAATTTTGCAGACGTGTTCAAAACTTTATAATGAACTACTTTTGTTTTTGAGTCCTGATCAAATTCAAACTCAAAAAAGTATTAAAAATAGAGGAAGATAAATGACTATTTGAGACTAAGTATTTATTTGACCCCTTTTAAACATTAAATAAAATTTTACAAAAATTTTATAAATTCAAATATTTAGAAGGCCTTTAAAATAAAATTTTATTTCACATATTTTCTCTGAGAAGTTTCTAATCCTTTAAACTTTTGAGTTTGAACCCAATTTTGGAAATTATTGTTTGCATTCATTTACTCCCTTTTTGGACTTAAATAAAAAAAATTTGAAACTTTGTAGAGTTATAACTCTTTTCAAGAGAAACAACTTTAATTTTGGGCTCAAGTTCAAAATCAAAATAAATTTTTATTCTATAAACTTTGGAAAACATGAAACCATTCAAATGAGGAATTTTATTTGGGCCTTTTGACCTTCTGAATAGAATTTTACAAAATTTTCTAAAATTCAGGACTTTACAAAACCTTTCAAACGATATTTTTATTCCCAAAATTTCTTTGAAAATTTTGTGCTTGCATTTTTTAAGCTTATATTAAATTTAAAATTTAAACTAGAAACTCGTTTTGATTTTTCCTTAGCTCGGTTTCGAAAGTCCAAATTATCAATTTGATGCCTTTATTCAAAATGTGAAGTGTTACACAACTCACCCAGATGCAGATGAGTGGATGGTGGAGGAAGACGAACCATCAACCATGCCGGTGGCTGCCAACCGAGTGATCGGCTCCATGCATATGGCATCATCAGACAGGCCGCAGGCCTTCCTTCCGAGCATGTGCGCCCCTATGACTTTTGTTCCATAATTCCGTCGTTCCGTCGTCTGCTGTGCTGCTCACTCAGGCGGTTCAACACTAAAATTCAGGCGTTGGAAGAACCCTTCAAAACACTCAGGAGGCGTGGTTTACCTTTCGCCTTAATAGAAAAAAGGGGCAGATTTGATGATATGATGGCTTTTGGTTCCGGGCGGCGGCTTTTGCTTGGGAGCGTGGAGTCGTCATGACGCCGTGGCCACGCTCGCTCGTCTCTGATCCGCCGCTTTTCCGACCATGCATGCGCGATCGGCGCATGAAAAGCAACCTTTTCGGCTATTGTTAACTGAGCAAAATACTGGTACGGTACTAGTCTAGGAGTATACTAGCTGATTACCCGGCGTGTTGCCGCGGAACTTTATAGATGATTAAATGATGATATAAAAAATGCAATATAGTAGTTAATAATGACTAATTTTTCATCTATCTTTACTAATTTCAGAGATAATGCTAACCACTAAGAGGATCAACTATCAATGGAACGAAGCATTGTAATTATAAGTGACTGGAAGATTGTAACTTAGTACAAATTTTAGATGCAAAAGCATTCCTGGATCACTCTTATGGATTGGGCAGAGTGCAATTCATAGTGGGGTCAATTGAAGATAGCATGCCTTCAACAATTTTAAAGGAAATCTAGAAAAGAATAATCATCAATAAAGTAAGAAGAAAGGCTAACCAATAACTAAAATGCATGCCCATAAAAAATGAAGATATAAGCACCAATTGAATAATCTGTCTACACCATATGAGATCTATGGACCTTAAAAAAGATTGCAAATCTCATTAGAAAAGGAACATAATTTTAAGTGACTGATAGTATTATAATTGACCGAGACAACAAAGGCTAAACATAAAAATATGTATAGTAAAGAAGCTATACATATTATAATTTATCATATAACTTGAGAACAATTGTTCCTTTGATGCATAAGATTTGATACATGAAAACAAAGCATCATAGTGGGAAATTATTAACAATAATGATATAAAAGTTTAAAGCTCATTTGAGACTAAAAGCACACTAAAACTAAATGTTGATTGCAAGCTACCGTAGATGTAAAAGATATCAACTTAAAAGAAGAGGTAATATGATTTGTAGTAAAAATATTTGAATACATTAGCCACGTGTTTTTTTCGAATGAGGCCAAATGAAAAACGAGAAATTTACATTGGCTAAATGTTTTACTATTGATAGAATAAGGGTGGAGTTCAGGAACAAAATCAACATAATAAAGAACGGCAGAGCATAACAGTGACATTTTAGTTACCTCTAGGCCGGGAGCTGCCTGAGACACTGGTGTGCGGCGGCAGCGGAGACGGATTGGAGGTGCAGCAGGTTGAGACTGAACTCCTTATTGACATACAAATAAATTTTGCAAGTTAAGATACCCAATTCTCCCAGAAATTACCAGAAACAGCCTTCTTTAACCATATTATCCACTTGTCACCATTATGGTTTGCAGGAGCCTGCCCAATTAGCTTCAAAACCATCAGCTATAAAAATAGTACAGGCATAAACTATTCGCTAGGATCTGCAAATTACCTCCCAAAGGACCTGTATGCCATCAATTAATCAAGATCATACATGGGAATCATGTAATTGAAACTCCTTCATATAAATGAAACTGTCAATGATTCCTGACTTGGGCTCATGGCGTGAATGCCTGATGGAGCAAAAAGATCAAGTTGGCATGAATGCCTGATGGTGCCGATGACGGCACTCATGGCGTGTTTTGGGCTCGGCCCATCCGAAGCCTGACGCAAAAGCGTCGCGCACGGATCGTCGGCAGAGCGTCAGAGGGCAGACTGCCCGCTGACGTGTGGGCCATCCGTTGGACCCACATCTTGCGGCCCACATTTCAGTGACGCTCTGCCATCTGACGAGCGGCAGTGGAGGCTCTTCCAAAAGCGTCACACTTGGAGCATAGTGCTGATGGAATTGTTTATTCTCACTATTTTCTCAATTTAATTTAATTCTGATAATGTTTGCTACCTCCTCACTATTGGTTTGTTATTGGCCCAAAGAAAAACGGCGCCACTGCAGTTCATCACTATTTACAAAAAAAAAAAAAAAATGACAGCATGCTTGCTCGCCAATTAAGAGTTGTCACAACCACAGAGCACGGTGACGCTAAATCTTTTTGTCACTAATTATTAATAAAAGAGAAAAAGGATAATTGTTCATCACTGTATAATATTACTATATCATTTTGGTGTCACAACTTATTTTGTTCTCACTGTTCATCGCTACCTTTTTGCCACTTTGAAGGTATTGTTGCAATAAAATGATTTCTCATAAATGAGAAGGGAAACACTGACAATTTCATGATCGGCACGTTTGAATGGTCACAAAAACATTATCAGTAATGATAAATTATTTTGTCACAAACCATTTACCGCATTGATGAAAATAGAACTTGCTAGTACATTATTGGCACATAACAGTGACTAACTATATTTTCATCACTATATATATGTTCGTCGTCACAGAAGAGCTGATCCCACGCAGTGCGAGAAGCAAACGTTTGTAGGTAATCGTAATTAACTGTCCCCTGATAGGTCAACCGAGTTACTGCTGCACGACTGCCTTGACCATGGACGTGAACCTCTCCCTGTTCGCGGTGAAGAAGGCGACGAGCTGGTCCCGGTCCGGCAGGGACCGCTTGACGGCCTCGTGCGAGGTGTACTCCTTGGCCCACCGGCGAAGAGCGGGGAGCTCGCCGTCCGCCACCAGGCGCACACCGGAGGCCTCCTCCAACGCGTCGAGCCAGTGAGCCAGCGTGCAGGCGGCAACGTCCACGACGCCGAGGGCTTCGCCGCCGAAGAACCTCTTGCCGTTGAGCTGCGCGTCCAGGATCGCCAGGCTCTCCTTCACCTCCTTCACGAACCGCTCTTGCGCCTCGCCGTCCGACCACAGAGACAGCCACAGCGGTCTCAAGCACTACACAACAAACAGGTTCAGGATCCTTATGGTGATAGACACGTATTTTAATTAGGCTCGGTGTTTGTTGGCAGTACCTTTGTGTCGACGAAGTGAGCCCAGAAGCGCGCGGTAGCGCGTTCGTAGGGGTCCGCCGGCAGGAGGCGCGGCGCCGACCCGTCGCCGAAGGCTTCCTCGACGTACTCCATGATGACGAGGGACTCGCAGAGGCCCGGGCGGTCGCCGTGGAGGAGGACAGGGACGGACTTGTGGATGGGGTTGTGCGTGAGCAGCAGCTCGCTCTTGTTGGCCAGGTCTTCCATGACGAGCTCGTACGGAACCCCCTTGAGCATCAGCGCCACCTCGACGCGGTGCGCGAACGGGCTGCCGAACGTGCTGATCAGCTTCACCTCCTTCGCCGGCTGCGCCATCTTGATCCCAGATTGCGTTGCTCTTGTGATCGAAGAATGCAAGCGATGGATCAGAATACGTTTTCTAGGCGATCGGAGCTTGCCAGTGATGGAGCTCGCTAGTGGCGGGTATTTATAGGGACGTACGGGTGAGTAAGAGCTCTATCTTGTGGTGCGCTGCTTCTTCCCCAAGGAAAATCGAACTCTGCGAGAAGCAAAGTTGAACACTGCTCTCTGAGCCAGCTGGTCCAAATTTTGCATTACTTGCTCCAGTAGTGTGCTAACAAGCACTCCCTTCTTTTTTTTAAATTATTATCACCTTTTACTTTTAGCATTATCTTTTAATCATTCATCTTATTAAATAATTAATTCAGATGTGTAAAATTATGTCATATTTAAATATCTTTGATGATAAAGTAAATTATAACAAAATAAATAATATTTATCATACATTTTCAATACAACAAATAGAAAATTATATTACAAATCAACAACGACAACAATTTTAAAATAGGTAAAGTATTAGCAGCCATCAAGAATATAAGGTTTCACACCTTTGGACATAGGATGAATAAGATCAGCGGGTCCATCAGATAATGTAACTTACAGATTGCATCTATCCTATCATCAGCAATGATCTCAACGTGTAAAGGTTGGTGGCACCATTTGGTCAAAGTGTACTTATTAGTCAACGTGTGAACGATAAAAAAAAAATCAAAATTGTATTTATCGAACGGCATTACTCTGCAGCCCCTGAGTAGCATTACTCTGCTGTCTCTGGGAAAGATATGAGAACAATAAAAATGGTCTCCTAATCTGTTTAATATTGCTCCCTTGTATCTTTATCGAACGGCATAGGCTTAGATGGTAGACGCAAACACAAACACAAACACAATAAAAGGCGAAGATCGACGGTGGAGAATACAAGTGCTATCGCACTAGACTTTTATTCAGAGGTGCGCTCATCAGAGTCCTTTATTGTACTTGCTCTCCCCAAGTCCCAACTAGTAAAATCCATTTCTCGGTTGATTTATTCACACATCCATTATTCGACGAGTAAACACAAGTCCTCTAGGTGATTCGGCAGTGCCATGGCCCATGATCGATTGAATTACTTTCTTACTGCTGCACGACTGCCTTGATCTCCGCCCTGAACTTGTCCACGTTCGCCGCGTAGAAGGCGACGAGCCAGTCCCTGTCCGGCAGGGACCTTTTGACGGCGTCGTGCGAGGTGTACTCCTTGGCCCAGCGGCGAAGAGCGGGGAGCTCGCCGTCCGCCACCAGGCGCACGCCGGTCGCCTCGCACATCACGTCGAGCCAGTGCGCCAGCGAGCAGGCCGCGATGTCGACGTACCCGAGGTCGTCGCCCCCGAAGAACCGCTTCCCGCCGAGCTGCGCGTCCAGGGTCGCCATGCCCTCCTTCGCCTCCCTCGCGAACCGCGCGTGCGCCTCGCCGTCCGTCCACATCGACAGCCACATAGGCCACAGGCACTGCTCGCAGGAAGATGTTAATGGGTCGCAAGCAGGAAGCATAGCACCTGGACGTGTACGAGTTCGACGACTAAACCTTCGTGTCGATGAAGTGAGCCCAGAAGCGTGCAGTGGCGCGCTCGTACGGGTCCGCCGGCAGGATACGCGGCGCCGCCCCGTCGGCGCCGAAGACCTCGTCGACGTACTCGACGATGAGGAGGGACTCGCAGACGCCCGGGCGGTCGCCGTGGAGGAGCACGGGGACGCACTTGTGGACGGGGTTGTGTGTGAGCAGCAGGTCGCTCTTGTTGTCCAGGTCTTCCAGGACGAGCTCGTACGGAACGCCCTTGAGCGCCAGCGCCACCTCGACGCGGTGCGCGAACGGGCTGCCGGACGTGCTGATCAGCTTCACCCCCTCTGCCGGCCGCTGCGCCATGTTGTGATCGCTTTCGGCGAACGGTTTCTAGGCGATCGGACCTCGCGAGTGAACAAGTGATTGGCAGGTAGGAGTGTTTGGAAGGACGGGTGAGCAAGATCTCTGTCTTCTCGTGGTGAGCGGTGCCATGGTGACTATTCCGCTCGTGGTCGGACAGACTCAGGGATCGCCAAGCAAAATTGAACAGGTACTGCCAGCCGGCTCAGGCCCGTTTGAATGGGACAAAATTGTGCAGATAAGATTAAAAACTTCCGCCACGTAATCTCTATGGATTCAAAGGCAACCTCAGATTTTGCATCACTTGGTCCAGTAGTGTGCGAACAAGTAGTATAAGCAGAAGAATCGAGATGGAGAGTAGTATAAGGTTTCGTACATCGAAAGATAGAACGGATAGAGCAGCTGGTCAATCAGATAATGTAACATACAGAGTGCACGGATCCCGTGTCATCATGGCCTCAACGTGTAAAGATCAGCACCGTTTGGTCAAAGGGTACGGGAAACATATTTCGCCATCCATTTGGGCTGAATAGTATCGATCTCCCGAAAACAGTGTCCTGTAAGCTACGAAGCCATTGCTGATCTACCGGTTTCAGATCTTCTGAGTACTATTGATCAACCCAGAATCTGCATGACGAAGACGACATCGAGATCGATCGCGCTGTCAGTTAACGTAGCAGTTGTGAACGTGATGCGCCGTCCTGAAGCCGAATAATTATCGTTCGTTAGTCATGGATGGATTTTTTTTTCAAACTTCATTCATGTATACTCTCTTTGTTTTTTAATTGATGTCACCGTTAACTTTTAACTTCAACATAATCATTTGTTTTATTTAAAAAATTACTTAAATGTGTAAAATTTTAAGTTGTAATTCAAATAACTCTAACAATAAATTAAATTATATCAAAATATATAAAATTTATTAATTTTTTTAATAAAACGAATAATTAAATTTAAATTTAAAAATAAACAACAACATGCATGTACTATACTTAGTACACAGGACAGGAGCGAGTCATCTGTTTCTCGCGCCGTACCAACAGACAAGAGACGGCCGGAAAGGCAACTTGGCATCTGCTTCTGCTTTTTTCGCCGCTATTGTTGGTTTCCGCGACGAGCAGAACCCAGAAATACCGGTCAAATTTCAGCAAGATGTTTGATTTAGCTGGGCTCTATAGTTTGAAGGGTACATTTTTTTTTTGTTTTTTAGGGCGTGTAATCTTGTATTGCTTCTCTTCTCTTTAACGTGAAACGCGCTTTGCGCGGTTATGAAAAAATTTTTAAGCCTGCATGCGTGCGCATGGAAATACTCCTACAAAACTGAACTCCAGTTCCGACCCTGTGTCCGCAGCTGGACCTGCCTATGGAAGGACAGGGGGTGGACCAAAATTGCGGAAGAAAACTCAGCTCCGATCCATGGATCATGGATGGAAGTGGCCGGCCAGCCGCCGCGAAGCGGGGACTTCCTTGCCTTTACTTGCGGCTAAACTCCAGCAGCTCAAGCGGATTAACCTGTAGCAGTACAAAAATTACTGATCGCACTATGCACGTCAATGGAAGACGCCGTACGTACCATAAACTTTGGGACAAATTTGTACTCCTACTACTATAAGTACTACCTCTGTTTCAAAATATAAGTATTTTTAAATTTAAATAAGATTAAATTTTTTTTAAATTCTATCGATAATATCTAAAAAATTACATAATTTTTAATATAAATATATAATTTTTATAAAAGTTTATTTAATGATGAATTTAAAAATATAATTTTTATATAATAAAATATTATTAATTATATATTATTAATTATCAAAGTAATAAAAATTTGACTTTGATTAAATTAAAAATATTTATATTTTAAAACGGAGAAAGAGCAGTAGAGTATAAAATACGGATTCTATTTTTTTCTTTCACACCGTCCGATGGAAGCCACCGACCAGGCGCACCGAATCCATTTGAATTTGAAACATTTAGTAGACGTACCGTACTCACAGACTTTTCGCGAAGCTTCCGTAAAACAATTCATCAGTTTAGGAAAAAAAAATTGCACGTTTAATTTCACTTTTGGCGGGACGGAGAAATCAATCAGCGTGCATTCCACGCCGGGATCCATGGATGTAGATTAGATGGTTGGAAATCGTAGACCGTACTCTAATCGTCCCCAGTTTCGTACTTGGTCGTCTAATCAATCAGCTTCTAGAACCAGCAACGTACGGCAAGTACGCGAATCAGGTTCAGCGGATGAATGGTTAGTTAGTAGCCGCATCGTCCCGGCGATCGCAGGAGCCAATTAGAGGCGTTAATCCGTCAACTGTTAGGTGACGTTTGGTTCGCTGGAAACGCGGGGCGGGTTGGGGAAATGGGACGATTAGGAAATCATTTGAAATGTTTGTGCAACGGATTAGGGAAATGAGAAGGGTTGAGGTTGGGGAAATGAAGGATCCATTTCCCGCCGTTTTCAACCCGGCGGGGAAGGTGGGTTGTACCTGGAAATAACGATGGGCTCCGGCGGACCCCCACCCCCTCTGCAGCAGTACAGCTCGTCGTCACCGCTCTCTGCCACAGGCCCAATGCTTGGAGCAGTTTCTTCTCAATCCAGAGTGGCAGCGCGGAAACTCGCTGAAGGCTGCCCCTCCGCACGATGCAAGCTACTGCAGCTCGAATAATCGAATCAATGCCCTGCTCTCCGCATTGGATGGAGATGGATTGAGGATCACATCCAGCAATCAGGCACTTGGACCGCTCGCAAGGACGGTTGATAGCAGGTGCTAGGGCTCCTCGAGTGCTTTTTCGTTTTTATTTGAGAGAGAGAAGGCTGCAAATGGGAGGCAGCAAGAAGAGGTCGTATTGAAGACGGTTGCTGACAACGTGAACCTCACGTCTATTTCCTTTTGCACTCAAAAGTGTCCAAACATAGGAAAGGAAAATTAATTTAGCATCTCTAACCTAAACTCATCAAACATATCCTTGCTTATTTCCACATCCTCAACTCAAATGCTACCCAAACGCCACCTTAAGGTGCAGTGATCTTGAAAGAACCACACAAAAGTACTACCGGTGAATCCCTACTTATAAATTCTGGTCCATTTGGCAGCTTATCGTTGTCGCCTTTATATATTTCTCGGGTCAACACACACGCACTAAAGCGCTTTGATCGTTTGCTGGATTCACACTTTTGGTTTACGGTTGATTAGTTCGAGTTTTCCTTTTTTTTTGCTTGCACATGCAGTTTGCTTTCCTCTTTTTTAAAGAATGATAAAGATGTGACGGCTGCGTGCAGCAGTGTTAATTTGGTGAAAATCCACCCTGATCACAATTCTCCATCCACTGCTTTTACTCCATATATGGCGCGACCGGCTCTCTTTGCTCCCCGGCCTCCTCCTACTCGTACCGGTCCTACCACACGAGCTGATCAGCTGCGCACGACGAGCTCTGCCTCCTTTCAGGTGAGACCGTGAGAGAGAGAGAGAGAGGCGACCACGTCCTCCTTGTGCTCGCTCGTGCAGTGGTTGGCAGCCACCACCGACTCCACGATACTCCAGAGAGAACAGCAACCGAGCAGCGAATCCAGCAGCCATGGCCACCACCAACCCACGACAGAACGCAGCAGGCGCCACGGCTACCAGCTACTAATACTCCTCTCCTCGCCCGGCCGCGCCGCCCAGCGACACCGCCGACACGATGATGACGGTGATGGACTACTTCCGCTCCGCCAAGTCCGCGACGTCGCCGACAACAGCCGGCAAGCGGAAGGCGAAGAAGAGGAACGGCGATGAGGAGGAGGACGCGGGCCTCCGGGAGACGCTGCTGGACCAGCCGGCGGCGGCGGCCGAGGGCGGCGTGCCCAAGCGGTGCTTCGCGGTGTACGTCGGGGAGGAGTCCCGGCGGTTCGTCGTGCCCACGGAGTACCTCCGGAGCCCGGCGTTCAGGGACCTCATGGAGCGCGCGGCCGACGAGTTCGGCTTCGCGCAGGCGGGCGGTCTGCACGTGCCTTGCGCCGAGGAGGACTTCCAGGACCTCGTGCGCCGCCTCCAGCGCAAGAACGTTAACGGCGCCGCCGGGAAGGGGAAGAAGGTCGGGTGGTTGTAGCAGCAGAACCAAGCAGCGATCGACGCCTCGGCACGTAGATAAGCCATGCGCAGATTTCGTCTTGTACAATTTGCTTGACGTGTATAGAGAGTGCAAGCAAAGCAACGCAGCTACATGCATGCATGCTAGCATAGTTCATAGTTGAATGCATGGTGTTTTGATCCGTGAACCATGGAAGCAGAGTGTTTAAGTACATGTCAGATTTCAGTCAAATTTCTGCGTTCCAAACAGGGCACATGAGATGTACTTATACGTTTCAAAATGATCCAGAATACAATTTAATTGAGCATGATCCAGAATACAATTAAATTAAGCACATGATAGAATTTTCTTCAGTCTTCTGTTATTTTGTTATTACTGTCAAGTCTTTCAGGAGAACCCTCTGTCAGCACGGGGGTTGTAACAGAACACAGATAAAAACAGGGACATTGTCTTTTTGTTTTTTCCCCCCATTATTCAAGTTTGATTATTTTGGTTTGTTGACGATCTGTGATGAGGCAGTACGTCTCGGTATTCACACTCATCACATCTGTTCCATACTTCTACTGAAACGGAATATGGAGAATTTGGTAATGGCAACATCACTAGTTAATGAAAATTTTTCTTAAATGTAAATTGAATAAAATCATCATCGTTAAGGAATGTACCATTGAAGAATGTCTGCAGGATTACTATGCAAATCCGGGCTACATTCTTAAGCCACCAACTTTTGTGGGCAGCACTGAAACTCTCTCTGCAGATTTGTAGAACTTTCCTGTATTCGAGTTGGAGGACACTAGATTCTGGCAGTCTCGACTGCGAGATGCTACCATTAGAACAACAGAATCATGTCCATTCAGAATCTAAAGATCATTTTACTTCCTCAGGGATAGAAAAAGAGAGTAAGGCTAGAACTTGCGAGAAGAGCGATGAAACTGTCTCGGTCTCTGCAGGTTGATTGTGCTTGCTACCATAAGAGAGCATGAAATTCGGGAAGCCTCTGTTGCAAGAATGTTAGCAGAAAAATCATGTCATTTCAATCTCAGAATCTAACAATCATTTTACGTCCTCAGGGAGATCAAAGTTAAACCTGATCTGTTCAAGGTATCCTCTGAAAAAAAAAAAGTTTCCAGTCAGTCACTACATGCTTGTTGTGCCAGAACAGAACATGTATCCTATGGTTTCTTTTCAGATCTCAGTATCACGGGTTCACTGCTTAGCAAGTGTACACCAGTTATCTTGTAGTATGATTGATACCAACTGGTTTGGGCTGCAACTTCAGATGCCTACAAATGAAATGATACGGCACACAGAGATCATGCTGGTTTGGTATATGAAGATTCAGGAGCAGATGAGAGAGCCAAATATGATCCTCTCCATGTGTTTCTGATCCGAAGCTAGGTGCGGTTGCCATGTGAAAAGGTACTGGTATCCTAATTTTTGTTTCTACGATCAACATCATGTGGTGTATGATCGTTAAGGATATGCTGATAGAATCTCCTATTAACAATGCATAGCAATATGCAGAGAGTACAAGCATGCCATGAACCAAGTAAAGTGCGCATCAAGATCTTTACTTTGCTTCCGTAATGGAACATGAGATGCTGCTGCTCCAATGAGTTGAAACAGTGTACCCGTTAACTACCGCTAATCTTTTGAGAGGTACTTTTCTGCTAATCTAGCGTCTGCACCCGGCAGTGAGGTGCATTTCTCACTTCAGTTTTTTTTTTTTTTTTAAGTTTTCAGTTGCTTATCTCAAGATAAATGCAAGCAGCTGAGCATCATTACCATTGCGACGAGAGGGTAAAAAAGGGCCACAAAAAAAAAAAAGACAATCATGCCAAACAACAAGATCATGGCCTTAATTAGTTTGCCTTACATTAGATCCTTGTTGCGAACAAGAGTTTCTATTTAAGAAAAAAAAAATCCTTCATCTCCTTCTGCTGTTGTACAAATTACAGATCTCATCAGTGAAACCTCTTCTCCTTTCTTCATACAAAAACCAAGAAGAAAGAACGAGCCAACGCAAGAAAGGAGAGAGGAAAAAAAGAGAGAGAATCTTTCAGAGCAGAGCAGAGCAGGGCAGCAAGAATCATCTGCACAGGATCTCTGTCTCGGAGGAGCATGAGTGGCGGCACATGTCGGCGGAGTGCTTCTTCCTTCCCTGCACGACCCGGAGGATGCCCTCGAAGACCTCGACGTCGCAGGGGATCCGGAGCGCGCCCTCGTGGCGGAACCCGAACTCCTCCTCCGCCTCCCGGAGCAGCTCCGCGAACGCCCAGTGGCCCAGGTACTCGGTGGGGATCACGAACCGCCGCATCTCGTCGCCGACGTACACGGCGAAGGAGCCCCGCGGCACGCTGCTCTTGCCCGACGACGACGACGACGGCGCACCCACCGTGGCCAGCTTCTTCCACTTCTTGAGCAGCTGATGCAGCCGCACGATGTCCCTGATCTTGTTGCTCGCCCGGCCACCGTGCTGCTCCTCCATTGCTGATCGATGAGCGGTAGCTGCACGCCTGCACTCGTGGGGGTGTGGCTGCCGTGCTTGGAGGGAGGTCTGGGAAACGAGCAGGGAGTGGGAATATATAGAAGCTTGGAGGGAGGACTGCCTCTGGCCTATGGGTGCGTGCAGTTCTGAGCCGCCTCCGCCCGCTCTTGACTTCTCTGAGCTTCTCCGCTTTGTTTAGGTGTTCAAGTCGTGGGAGTTTCTTTGAATGATTAAGATTCGGTAAGAGTGCCCCATTTTTTACCGATAAAAGCATCTGAATACAAGAAATGTTTTAAATATTCATCCTTTCTTCTTCTTTTTTTACATTGCAAAATTTTAATATACATACTCGTGATAGTCAAATTTAAAAACTTTTACTGCAAAGTACGATTTTTTCATGCAATGAAAATAAAGGTCTGCAAGTAAAATTACCGCATCCCCAATAGACAGTAACCCATTTAAATGTACTGTTAGCTACCAGCAATCACCACATAAAGGTCTACTAGTTCCAACAATGTAAAAAAAATGAAGATATATAAATTACTACTTCCATGTACTACCTCCGTCCTTTTTTAGTCTTTCTTGTGTGGGTATGAGAATTAAAAATTAGTAAAAAAAGTTAAGATGCGCTGAATACGAATAGTAGAGAGACAGAGATAAAGATGTACTAAAAATAGATAAAAGTGTATTAAAAAACGAAAATAGCTTGTAAACTCTAAGACGACAAGTAATTAGAACCGAGGAAGTACTTGAGTGTGGGGCGATAGTAACCCATTCTACTTGTTCTGTGCATCATAAGTATCTTTTTCCCTTCTTAATTTTTCATATATAGTCAGAACTGCAACTATAAAGGAAAGTGGTTGAGTAATGATTATTGCACCGACTTGTTGGTGAAGTAAGATTCAAGCCTAAACATTCTGCGGGTTTCACATGTATGGCACTGAACTTGCCATACTCTGGATCTCAAGATCATGATCCGCTGGATTGCCAGCTGCTTCTACTCTTGTTTGCGGGTGGTTGTTAGTATGTCACTGATGTGAAAATTAAGAACAGATGCTTTTCGTTTTCACTTTATTTTGAAATTACCAAATAAATATTGAACTGTTTGAGCGCAAAATTAAATGAATCTTCCTCCTCTTGATTTCAGAGATTGTATGGGTCACCGACGGAGGTTGTTAGTAATTGTTAAACTACTCCTGTTCTTTTGTATTACTACACTGAATCCTACAGGACCTACACTGGCTTGTTCCAGCTCACGCTGCATGCCTGCTGTGCGGTGAAAGGACCTTGAACGCTAGTATGGTGCTTCAGTGTGCAGAGCAGAGCAGGCAGAGAGAATGTAAAAGAGGGCAAAATTTAGAGACATAACCATCAATTTTGCTGTAGATTTTTCAAAAATCATCAAAATATCTGCCCTAATGACCAAGTCTTATACTACATATAGTTAGGAATGAAGGTTTTTAAATGTGTGGGTCGACCTACGACCCAAAAAATCTACTAAATGAACTAAAATTTCATTCTATCCATACAAATTAATCACCTAAATATACTAGAGAGATGACCCACAACTATTTAATAGGTACCCATTTACATCTCTACATATAGTTCTCACTTGCGAAGACTTGATGAAACATCTTACTCTGAAACATAGTACAAATCCAAGTTTGATCGTTATGTACGGGATCAAGAAAAATATACTCAACTCGGGTTCAGAGAATCTTTTGCCTTACGTGTATCCAAGTAAGTTAAATGCGAAAACAAACTGCAGGCAGGATGAAAACAAGGGGAGCCAAAACAAACTGCTCAGGGATACAAATTTTTATGGAACCCAACTTCCGTCTGGATGCATCAGGAGATGGATATTAAAATAATTCATGAAGTTTTTCAAGATCTCTCTCTGTCTCTCTGTCTGTCTTTCTCTCATCAAAACTTTGTGCATGGGAGAACATGGCAGAGTTGACGAGGGGGGGGGGGGGGGGGGGGGGGGGGGGGGGGGGGGGGGGGGGGGGGGGGGGGGGGGGGGGGGGGGGGGGGGACTAGCTGGCTCGGGGAGTGCACGCCTGCATGTGAGGAGGTTTCACATGGCCATGCATGGTGTATCATGGAGCAAACGGAAAACGGAAAGGAAGTTGTACTAAGATCATAAGATGCCTTCAAGCAGGCACATGATTACGTACACTAATTGTGATCTTGGTAGATTTCTACAGAAATAAAAATAGCTCAAGAAGTGGGTTAATCAAGCGCGAAAACAATAGATATGATGCCATATTCCTTACATAATCACCTATTCGAATCACAAATTAATAAAGTACCCTTCGTTCATGTGTGGCGAACCTGACTATTTCCAGATGCGCGCTTGAAAGTCTGCTACTAGGTCTAGGTAGACAGGCGATGAAAGATTCGTTGCATCACCACGCATCCACGCTAGTAGTAATCATGAACGCAAGAGGATCCGAATAACCAAACCGCCAACGCTCATTAGTTTATCTTGAACAACCATGATCGGTCCTGGCCAGGGTTCACAAAACCACTCAAAACCGATTGGTTTTGCGGTTTTCGGTGAAATCAGTTTGGACCGGTTTTTATTTTAAAAATTTTAAAATTTTAAAAAATTGAAAAAATTTGGAATACCGAAAACCGGTAATACATGTGGGTTTCAAATTTTAAAATCTGTTACTGTAGCAAACCGATGAAACAGGCCGGTTTATTGTAGCAAACTGTTTAAATTTTGAATTTTCGATTTAGAGCGGTTTTTGACCGATTTTTCTGATTTTTACGGTTTTGTTAAACTGATCCCGACTGATTTTAGCGGTTTAAACAAAATATTAAACCCTGGTCTTGGCCAAGTCTTGATGCCCACCATATGCATCATGATATTATCGATCGGTGGTACGTACTGGCTTCAATACAACTATATGGTACTCCGTATAATGGTAGTACACTTTTTGCACACTTAATTACATCCTGAAGCACAGAAAGACGTACTCATGCGTAAACTAATGAGTCTGGTGATCATGCACGGATACCCGATGCAGATCAGCAGCGTAATATTTATTTTTGATCGTATCTGTTGTGGCATCTTATTTAAATGTAACCACATATATAGATTATGGCGATATGCTAGGGTAGCTTTTCAAGTTGGAACGAAGCTGTACCTGTACGTCTCGATTAATTAACAGTGTAAACCATGTGAAGGCGATCATGGAGTTAGCGATCGCATGCATGCCCATGTAGGAGTACTTGTTTGGTATTGTGGGTCTTTGTGTGTGTATGAGTGCGCGGCGCAGGACACCACCCGGATTTGTCTCACCTTCAAGCAATCGATCGATGCCGCTTTACTGAATATCACTCTGTTCAAACTTTGTTTTTTTTCTTCATATTTTGATACGGATGCTATAATATTAATATATCTAATTCTTTTCTTATAAGAAAAAAACTCCGTTGCTGCCAGAGACCAGCTAGTGGCTAATGTTCAGATGCGAGAATCGTTGTGTAGCCTCGCATGCCCTAGCTCGCCTCGCTTGATCACGGGATTGCAGATAAGCTAGCTGCTGCTGTTGCTGCACGCTATACTCTCGCTAGGATCTACTAGTAGTCTGTGACCATGCAGATGCCTAACGGCTCCTGATCAAATCGCTGAGCGCAGCATGCTACTAGTACTGCAGAGAGCAGCGACCAAACGGAACATTTTGGACGCGCTTTGTGCAGCGGTTTCAGTAGTGTTTTCAGACCACAAAAGCCGATCGATATATAGGCAATTTGAGGACGGAAACTTGAACTGCATCACATTATCCTCGTCACTTTGACCGCATCATTATCCTCGTCACCATGAAAGAAACTCCTATGTAGAATAGTAGATTCGTACTGGTCACCGACTCAGCTGCATGTTGTTTTCGTAGCTGGACGCGTTTCAATACTCCTCCGTCTCAAATAAAGTGTAGTTCTACGGCTTCGAAAATATTTCAGATAAAATGTCATTTTAGCCTCTTTCCTCTCACCGACTGGGCAACATTGTCCTTATCTTTTCATCATACTCGGTTTACTCCTCCAAGCTCGCGTCCCCGCATGATCTCCCCTGACCATCTCCTCCCAGCCATATAGCGACCGGCGGCTCAGAACTAGCTCTGCCTCTTCCTCCCTTCGCCTATATCGCTGCTCGATGACGGCATTGGAGCCACAGCCCTGGAGCTCGTGGTGAGATGCGCCCGCTGACGCCGACAAGCTCGAGCCTCAGATGCGACATCAATGCTGTCAAAGCACTGCTCCTCACCGGCCCGCTGGCTGGTACGGTGACCTCGTCCGGTCCCATCGCTGTACGTGCTCTCCGTCGTCCTGCCTGCTCTGCCGCACCCCGCTCCTCCCCGACACCAATGAGCTCGTCTCCTCCTCCTCCTTCGATTTTGCAGAAGCCAAGCCGCCTGAGCCGACGCCTTTGTCGGCCACGATTTTTTTTCCTCGTTTTGCTTTATCTTTTCGAGGGTAATATGGTCTTTTCGAGGGTAATATGCCGGACAACAACGAGTACTACGGCCTGGTCCCCCGAATCCAATTCTTTAACTTCTGTTTGGAAGCCTACTAATCCACTTGTTTAATCATCATATTTGAAACACTAAGACTTTGTTCGAAGACATCAGTTGATTGTCAGTAGTTAACTTGTTCAAAGACATCATACTGATCCACTTGTTCAAAGACAACAGTTGATTGTCAGTAGTTAACACTCCATTATTGTACTGTAATTTAAGCTTGAAAGAGAAATACCAGTTTTCCTTCATCTTGTACTAGTACTGGCTCTAAGAATAAGCAATTCTTGTTCTAGAAAGCAGAACATATTTATCATCAAATCTGACGGGAGGAATAATGCTTGAAGCTCAACCGGCATGATTGCTTCTTTTATTCTGAAAGTATTAAGATTTGATCGCAATAATCTATTGCATTATTGCACATCCAATGATTGAGTATTTTATCCGGAAACAGTATCTTGCTCTCTCTCCTCTTCATGCTCGCCCCATGCCGCGTCGAGCACGTAAAAAAACCACTGCGTCCCGCCCGACCACATTGCCACATGGTCAAGCAATTGGCTGTGCCTCCGTACTCCAAGCCTCCCAGGCACAGATAGGTACGTGGATCGGATGAAGATCAGCTTCCATTATGAGTTCATCTACGGCAAGATGCACAGCTTCTTTCGCGTTCTCTTCGTGTTCGTATACCAGTTCGTCGCATCGCATGTCCACCCATTCTTCATTCGGTTATCCTACTTCCTTCTCATCAGTATGCTCGGTTCCGGCCTCTTGATGTCGCTGAAACCGAGCAACCCCGGCTTCAGCCAAAGATACATCGACATGCTGTACCTGTCGACCTCTGCATTGACAACTTCCGGCCTCAGCACCGTCAGAATGGAGGACCTCTCCAGTTCTCAGATAGTAGTTCTGACGCTGCTCATGTTTGTAGGAGGTGAAGTATTTGTATCTTTCCTAGGACTCATGCTTAGGCCGAACCAACAAGCCAAGCAGGCTGATCCTGCAGACATTAGGGTCAGCTCAGTTGCTGTCGAGCTCGATAAGATAGAGCCAGCAAGCGCTGCAACCATTTCTGAAGAATCTCAGCATGAAACTCCATCTTTCAGTAGTAGTGATCTGAAGAAGAGTAGGAGCGTTCATAGATACTACTTAGGATTTGTAGTGTTTGGATACCTTGCTGTGATCCATGTCGTTGGCTTTCTGCTAGTTTTGTTGTACATAGCCTGGGAGCCATCCGCAAGAGCGCCATTGGCCAAAAAGGGGATCAACGCCGCGCTCTTCTCGGCGTCGGTCACTGTGTCCTCCTTTGCGAATGGAGGACTCATACCGACGAATGAGAACATGGCCATCTTCTCGAAGAACACGGGTCTCCTGCTGCTGCTGACCGGACAGGCTCTGGCAGGCAACACACTCTGTTCCCTCTCTTCCTCAGGCTGCTCATATCGTTCCTGGGGAGAGCGACCAAGCTGAGGGGGATGGAGCTCATGATCAAGGAACCCAAGGAGCTGCGCTTTGCTCATCTGCTCCCCAACCGAGCAACTGTGTTCCTATCCTCCACGGTCGTTGGGCTTGCGGTGACGATGGTTGTGCTGTGCTGCGCCGTCGACTGGAGTTCGTTGGTGTTTGATGGGCTCAGCTCTTACCAGAAGGTCGTCAATACATTGTTCATGGCAGTGAATGCGAGGCATGCTGGAGAGAACTCCATTGACTGCTCCCTTATCTCCCCGGCTGTTCTAGTGCTGTTCATCATCATGATGTGAGTTCATGGCACTCCATTCAACTCGTATTCCTTGCTTTAAATTAAATCTGACCGCGAACCTGAAAATTTTATTGGCTGGTTTCAGGTATTTGCCATCATCGACAACGTTTACACCACCAGATGAAGACGATGAAACCAGGGATGAGAAAGTGGTTCCCAAACAGGGATCTTTCATGCAGAACTTGGTATTTTCGCAGGTCGGCTGCAACATCATCTTCGTGATAGTTGCCTCCATCGCTGAGAGAAGAAGTCTCAGAAACGATCCACTAAACTTCTCCATGTTGAACATGATATCTGAGGTTATCAGGTGTGTTCACTCTTCTCATGTTACCTGCAAGATTACAAGATGAGAAGAATCTAACTCATGATATTCTGAGCCACTGAAATATTTTTATTATTTCTATGCAGTGCCCATGGCAACGTAGGACTGTCCATTGGTTACAGCTGTTCGAAGCTGCAATCGCTGCATCCGGAGAGCATATGCCAGGACAGGCCATACAGCTTCTCTGGATCATGGAGCGATCAAGGGAAGTTGATAATAGTCATAGCCATGCTCTATGGGAAGCTCAAGGACTTCACCAAGGGCACAGGTAAATATTGGAAGTTAAGCTAAAACAGAGAAATGCGGACCAAGATTGTTCGCAAAGGCAAAGATGGTAGTTTTAGGGTATGTGTAATTGCTGATTGCCTGAGAGCTCAGGCTTCAAGTTGGAACATGTTGGGCAAAGAATATGTGCTCGTGAATGTTCCACAATTGCAATACAATTTCTTTCATTTTATCAAGTCCCTTTTGCATTACACTACCAGTTACTATCAAGGTACCAATAATGCAACAGAAGACACTGATCGGTGCCACCCCACGAGCTGCATTGACTAAACACTAATTAAGAGTATGACTGACCTTATTGGGTTTCCTTAGAGCAACTTCAATAGTGACCTAAACTAAGTACCTAAACACTAATTTGAGTATTGGATGCAAAAAAACATCACTGCAACAGGTACCTATATCATCTATCTAAATTTACCTATCCTCATCTCCACCAAATCCGGTACCCATATTTAGCAATCGTTTAGGTCTACCTATCCTTCAAAAACTTACCTCACATGATTAATTTTTACCTATGTGAATATAGTGGTGTGGCACATTTAATATTTTGCATATGTAAATATTTGTACCTATTGGAGTTAACAACTTTTTGGACTACTTATATTGATTTAGCTACTACTTATATTGGAGTGGTACTTGTCATCTTTCATGCACGCCTTGAATTAATTCTAGCCAGAGGATCACCTTGTTGTCCTCCGGTAGAGCGACGCCCTAACAGTGAAACATGTGTAGCTTGTTAAGACACAAGAATAAAAAGGAAAAAGAAATTTTGTTTCAGTATGAAATACAAATACTGGCAGTCACCGAAATTAACAGATCCCAAAGTAACATTAAACTGTGATACAGCAATCTTCCTAAACTCACCACGAAATCAATATCCAACAAATATTTTCTGCTAACTGGTGCGCAACATGAATCTATTGTGGGCTTGCAGCATATGAAATATACTACGTACCTGAAAATATGATTGGGATGAGGATTAAGTGACAGCACCAATCACGCATTGGTAGCCATCACAAGTTACATGATTACCCAACTTGGACAACCACCAGCGCACCACAGTTTACACTGCAAGCACATGTTTTTTGGAGTTTCAAACGAAAAGAATTTACACAGATGTGATTAATATATTACCAGGCCTCCTTTGAAATGCAGGAATTTAATAAAAATCTCACAGAAATTTTATAGGGATCAGTTTAATTTAACAGAAAAAACGCAGAAAATGAGAAAAATTCTCGCATTCTAAAGGAGGCCTAGCTTGCTGGTTAGCTAAATGCAAGGCGGTTGTGAGCCAAAACATATATGATTAGTTAGCTAGATAAACGGTGGCATTTGGGAAATCAGCAAGGCGATTATTAGTGCATGAGAATCGGCTCACCAGCAGCCCGATCCACTCCTGCTGGCGCGGCGGCCCCGCGCAGCAATCAACGGCCCCGCCGCCAACAGCGCCTTCATGGACATCGCAGAGACCCCCTCCCTCGGGTAGTACAATGCTGCCTCGCTTGCCTGGGGCCACCGCCCGAAGCCCGGCGACCCCGACCTCCGAAATCGGCGCGTCCGCCGCTACCTTCCACCTCCATTCCCTTGTGGCGACTGATGAGGTGCACGAAGAAATCATGGGCCAACGAATGGGCTGGGTTTAGCCTGAAATCTTAATTAGGTTGGGCCACGAGACCCCTGGCATGTCCCGGCCCAATCACCAGACCGCTGACATGATGGGCAGATGTCTTTTTTTTGAGCTGTGTTTTGTGTATTTTCGTCTTGATTCAAAACCAGATCTGGTCCACCCACTATCACCAGGCTCTCACGGGCTCGTTTCCCGCTCATCGAGGCCCACGAAAGCCACTACATAAACCCGCCCCGCGCGCTAGGGTTCCTCCTCACCAACGACCAGCCGCCTCCACTCTTCTCCTCCTCCCGCCGCCGCGCGCCTGACGACAAGCGAGCAGCAGTCATGGGCGTGTACACTTTCGTGTGCCGGAAGAGCGGCGGCGAGTGGACGGCCAAGCAGCACTCCGGCGAGATCGAGGCATCCGCCGCCACCCCGTACGACCTGCAGCGCCAGCTCGTTGCCGCCGCGTCCGCTGCCGACTCGTCCTCCGGCGTCCAGTCCTCCTTCTCCATGGTCTCCCCCGACTCCGCCGTATTCCAGGTCTGGTCATCCACCGCTGCACTGCTGAACCTCACTGATCCAACTTTGTCTAGACATTAAAGTAGTCGCTTTTTTTTTTTTGGTTTGAGAGAGATCTCGACCTTGTACTGTTCCAAAGTATCGAAATGTTCCGAAACTTCGGATGAACAGTGGCTGTCAATAGTTTTTGGTCCGAACTAGATTGTTACTAAGCTGTTCTAGTGGTGAACCCTTCACTGTGATGATCTTAAGCGGTAAGTTAGGAATGATTGCCTTTCTCTTATATGAAGGCATTATAATTCTGTTCCGCCATCTCTGATTTATGTCCAGGATGCCTTGGGATGCTGCTCTCATGCAGAAAAATGGTTAAATTCATTCTGTTTAAGACACTAGTCGATCTGCTTAATCTAGCAGTTGTTCACTAACGGATCGTCATGTCATTTTCCTGGTCCTAATGTATGCCAGCTCTTAAGTATTAGGTTATATTGTATGAAATACATCGTCTCAGTGTTGCTAGCAGCATTGCCTGGAAATGTTTAGTTTCATGCTGTTTATTGCAAATGCACTTACTGGGAAAAGATTCAGGCCTCCTTTGGGTTGAAGGAAAAATTTCCTATTCCTGTGTTTTTCTTGTGAAATTGAACTGAATCCTGTGAAATTTCTGCACGATTTCTGTGAAAATCCTGCGTTCCAAAGGAGCCCTCAAATGTTCCAAATGACTTTATGACATGGCAATGCCTATCGTAATTTTGCAATTGATCGATCCTGTCATTTAATTATATCCTATATTGAATTGGATAGAACTCAATGTACAGCCCTCTTTGGTGAAACCTGATATTGGAGCTACATCCCATGCAGGTGATCGTCGGTGCTGTCGGTGGTGGTGCAATGATGGTCAGTGGAGGTGCTGCTGCTGGTGGCGCTGCATCAGGTGGTGCTGCGGCTGAGGCCCCCAAGGAAGAGAAGAAGGAAGAGGAGAAGGAAGAGAGTGACGATGACATGGGATTCTCCCTGTTCGATTAGATCACATTTGGTGCTGTTAAGTGGCGGTGTCGTCCTATTGTGGTAGTTTTGCTGTCCTGCTGGCACGAGCCTGAGGCTTATGAACAATCCAAAGTTTGTTAAGAAAACTTTTGTTCTTAATTATTACCTGTGTTCCCAGTTGATGAATTTGGTTATGATGTTGAGAATGAAAATCATCCTACTCCCTCCCCCTCACCTCTCTCCGTTCTTAAATTGATGTTGTTGACTTTTAATATCAACTTTGATAACTTTGATTATATTGAATTTTTTTGATAAATATAGTATATTTTGTTATAATTTGATTTATCATTAGGCCTATTTGAATCTCAACTTCAAATTCTAAATAAAATGGATGGTTTAAGTTTCAATAATGATATTAATTTAAGAACGGAGAAAGGACTCTTGAACATGAGCATCCAAAGCCTTGCATATTTGTGTAAATAAATAGCATAAATGTATGTCAGAAAAGAGCATGTCCACCCCTTCGTAAATTCTGATTTTGGTTCCATTCCGTATTTCTTTTTGAGTTCATACCAGTCCAGGGTTGTCTGCTATAAAAAAGTATATGGACTTTAGTGATGTTAATTAAAGATCTCCAAATGATTGAAAGGCAAAACAAACACTACTGTCATACAAATATTGCTCGGTTTTGTTTCGGTTGAAACTTTGCAGTAACTTTTTTTAATAAAAAATGCTAATAGGACAACGAAAGCCATTTCAAAATATAAGTATTTTTAAGTTTAGTCAAAGTCATTTTTTTTTAACTTTGACTAATAATATTTAAAAAATTATGTACTTTTAATATAAAAAGATAATTTTTATGAAATCTTATTTTATGATGAATTAAAAAATATAAACTTTATATGATAAAATATCACTAATTCTTTATTATTAATACTCAAAGTGATAAAAGTTAGACTTTAATTAAACCTAAAAATACTTATATTTTGAAACGGAGAGAGTAGTATAAATAAACATAGATGCCATGTTTTTTTACTTTGGCATGGCATGCTAAACTGAAGGACTGTTTCCCCAGCCAATAGACTCTGTGTAGTATGATTTGTGAAAGGAAAAAATAGCATAATGTTATATCGAGATACGAACCCACCATATAAATTGTGCACTCTACAGACAGGATTGGAAATATATCCTTCATTTTTTAACATGAGAACTGTCTGTATGGATGGCTTCTTGTTGGTTTGTTTGTGTTTTCCTTGCTGTTATCGGTAGCATTTTTCTTCATTTCAGGAAGAGCCGAACAGAGGAGGTTCTTTGGGAATGGGCCTTGATTCCACCTTTATTGGGCTCCGTCGGCGAGTCCAGCCGTGGATGGAGGCCCAGCCAAGAAAGCAACACGACTCGTCGTGCTTTGCCTCTGACGTTGACTGCCACCGATACGGTTTCGATTCCGAATCTCGATTGGTCCATTTCTTTATATATATATATATATATATATCACACCCGACGCTTCGAAACCGACCAACGCCTCCACCGCAGAGGAGAGAGAGAGAGAAGGAACGACTTTGCCGCTCGTGAGTCGTGACCCACGACGCGGAAGGCGACGCCAACTGGCACCGACGCGGTCGCTTGGCTCCCGCTTCCGCTCCCGCTTGGCATTGGCCTCTCCTCTCCACTCCTCCTCCCGATTGCATGATGGCATCGGCAGCCGATGCGGCTGCGGCGGCAGTCGCTAAGATGGGGATCTCCGGCGGTGGCGAAGAGTGGGCGGAGGCGTGCCCCACGCTGCGGCGGAACCTGCGGCTGCTCGCTGCCGAAGAGGTGAGCGGCTAGCATAATTGTCGGTGTTGTTTGGCTACCTAATGACTGACTGAATGAGTAGAATCGCGCTCATTGTCTGGGTAAGAAATTTCTACTTCACATAGTCTGTTGCTTCTTCTGTGGACGCACTGGCATTTGGTTCAACTTGTTAGTTAACTACTCCAGCTAGTTACTCAAAGTTTTGTCACCTTTTGGGTGATTGGAGCGTTGGAGCTCAGGTGTCGCATCTGCTAATTGAACCAACGTTGTACGTACGGCCAACTACCTCCATTCGCTGTGATTTTAGTCCCCTTACGTTGTGTGACGTGGGGCTGGGCGTCTTGGCCCACCCGGCTGGAAGTTAAGAGCACCTGAGCTTTCCGTGATTGGTACTACTAACTTGATTAAGTACCCTGTTTTCCTGCCTCATTGGGGACATGGTTTCTCACTTTTATTCTTCCATAAAAGTACATTGTCTCAAATCTTGGTACGATAAATGTGTTGCCTTTGCTCGATTGATATGTTCTCTTGGTCTAAATGGTGATCTTTTTTGTTCATCCTGGTATAATGTATTTTTCAGGGGAAGATTTTAGGTGTAGTATACGTTTTACTTGTACTGTTGTACCGCTAGGCCAAATGTTCGTCAACTGATATACATGGCCTCATTGGAAATCACGAAAATGCCAAGTGTAGTTTGTTTTGTCCGGACAATTACCCATATTTTGTTTTATAACCATGTAAATTTAAATATACTTAAATTTATGTGGATAATTAACTGATAGATTCTCTCGTTTCTATAATGTTTGTTGCCTGACGGCTCTAGGTTGAACTTGCAAAAATGCTATTGAATGAAGGCCAAATGCACCTGTTTGAACACTGGCCGGAGCCAGGTGTTGATGATGACAAGAAGAGAGGCTTCTTTAATCAGGTGTGTGTTCATGCTCAGAACATACTGCATTGTTATTAATAATATATATAACATGAGTACATAGTTAGTTGTACCATGCTTATTGCTCTACTGAAACAAAGAGCCCATGATCTATTTCTCTAGAACTGTATTTAAGTACTATGTTCTCTTTCTCTCTAGAACTGTATTAAGGTATTGTGTTCTCTTTCTTTTTGTATGTAAAACTTGCACAAGTGTCTCTATAGACATAATTTATCCCTGGGAAGTTATTGGAATGAATATATAAGTCATTTCCTCGTTGCTAAAACTAGGTTCGCCGACTTAATTCAAGCTATCCTGGAGGGCTGGTATCGTACATTCAGAATGCCAGGAAACTGTTGGCAGATTCAAAGGCAGGAAAGAATCCATATGATGGTTTCACTCCTTCTGTAAGTCTTCTGATATACGTCTTCTTAGCGTTTATCTTATCCCAAATATTTTTTCTTTTGTGGTTTTGTTCTGGAAACAATTGAAATTGACCAGAATGAACATAAAGTTAAATTAGTATGAAACACAACATGATGCATGCTTACTAGGATGAATGGTTGCTCTTTACTTTAACTTGATAGGCTCATTATTTTCTCTACCTTTCTTCATCCTTTTTCCCCCCTTTTTTGTGGTGACATGTGTAATAGATTGTAAATTTTGATTCATTTTTAAGTCAACAAGAACAAGGTGTTCCTTATGCGTTAACATGAGGGTTTGTGTTGCAACTTAGAAGTAAGGCCTGCTTTTATGTGATCGATACTGCCAATTCAAGATGATTTTTATCGCTTTTTCTAGGTCGAAATTAGTGCATACTAATGTATGTTGCACATCAAACAAGTAAACCTGTGTTAAATGAGGAAACAATACTTGCAGCTTCCTTCTGGGGATATGTTGACCTTTGGTGATGACAATTTTGTTTTGCTGGAAGCTGCTGGTGTAAAAGAAGCATGCAATGCTGCATTTGTTCTTGTAGCTGGTGGGCTTGGTGAAAGACTTGGTTACAAAGGAATCAAGGTATGAAATTATCTGCTAATCACAAACTTATCGTGGGAAAGACCAGCCATATGTCAACCACTCACGACACTTGAAGATGGTAGCCATTAAGTGCTACAGTAACCAGCAGTCATTTGCTGTACCTCAAACTAGATACTAGAGCTGACTCAAAAAGAAAGAAAATTATATACTAGAGCAGCATTGCTTTTATGGTGCCATGTTTCTTTATTCAGAAATTCATCTTCCATGTCTCCAGGCATCATGTTAAAGTTTATATTAGTTACATGTAATGCTGTTGCACAACATCCCATACAGAAAATTGAATATCAACTGAATTAGTGAGAGTGCAGCTCTATGATTTTGAAATACGGCATAGAGTATTTGAGTAGATGCATTGTTAATCTTGTGGCCTTTAAGCTTTAGTTTTAAACTTTATGTTCATTTTTTCCCTAAATTTAATGCACCTTGACACTTGAAATTGTTGGCTGCTGATATCATTATTTATGTCAATGGGCAGGTAGCACTCCCTCGTGAAACAACCACTGGAAAATGTTTTCTGCGACACTACATAGAATCAATTCTGGCTTTACAGGAGGCCTCCTGCAAAATAGCTAAAGGTACACACTTTGTACTACATGCATAGTGGATTAACGACTCGCATCAATTTTTCCGTTGTGTATGTCATTATTTTCCTAGTACAAGGCTCTTCCCCAGACCCTGCACAAGTGGGAGCCACGTGCACCGGCTGCCCTTTTCTATCCTGCTCTTATCCTGATTGATACCATTAATTGACCATGCAGACGGATGCCATATAAAGATTCCATTTGTCATTATGACTTCTGATGATACAAACGAGCTAACCATCGAGCTTTTGAAATCAAACTCCTATTTTGGGATGGATCCATCGCAAGTGAAAATACTAAAGCAGGTATGTTCAATTTCTTTATTCTTTTTGCATGCTCTTATCCTGATTGTGGATATTCTTTTCTTTTTTCAGGAAAAAGTAGCATGTCTAGCTGACAATGATGCAAGGCTTGCATTAGACCCAGATGACAAGTTCAAAATTCAGGTTGTCAATTTCCATTCAAGAATTATTAATGTTGGGTGGGTTTTCAAAATATTCAGCACCCTATTGTTTTTCCTGCAATTTGCATCTCACCTTTTGTACACCCTTTTCTTCTTCGACTTCATCACTTGACAGACAAAACCACATGGGCATGGAGATGTTCACGGTCTTCTTTATTCTAGTGGCCTGCTTGATCAGTGGTATGCTAATTGATTGAAGCTTAGGCTAATGTGCCCTTGAAGAAAATTTTGTGGTTATGATGATTTATCTGATAAACTGTTACTATCTATTTCTTCATTTTATAGGAAGAGTGATGGTCAGAAGTGGGTCCTCTTTTTCCAAGATACAAATGGATTGCTCTTCAACGTATGCGTTACCTTCACTTCTGTATTGTGACTTGAAGTGTTATATTTTGTGGTATAATTACTTATATAGTCTTACAAATTGTTTTGCAGGCCATACCTTCAGCATTAGGTGTCAGTGCCCTGAAAGGTTACAATGTAAACTCTCTCGCAGTTCCTAGGAAGGCCAAGGAAGCAATTGGAGGAATTACCAAACTTACACATGTTGATGGTAGGGTTTTAGTACCAATTTTGATGTGATATGTTGATGGCTTCAGGCTTTGACACAAGAAATTTGTGACAGTTATTGAATGAATGTTTCAGTGCATAGTAACCTTGTAGGTCTGCACTACATAAATCAAGAAAAATGCCAGAAGTATTTTTCTTCTGGCTCTGCCGAGTTTCATCCAATCATGAGAACCATTGTAAAAATTGCATTTCACTTCCTGTGAATGCTTTTGTTTAACAAATGTCAGTCATCATAATTCTGTTCTTGTGCACAGGTAGAACGATGGTCATCAATGTAGAGTACAATCAGCTTGACCCACTCCTTCGTGCAACTGGGCATCCTGATGGAGATGTAAATTGTGAAACAGGATATTCTCCATACCCTGGAAATATAAACCAGGTAAACTATTTGTTGCAAACATACAGATCTGATACAAATTTATGCAGATTTTCTTATTCGTATGTCACAGTATTTGCAATATGCAGTCAACTTTACTTTGTAATATTCAGATTCGTTGCACTAAGCAAAACTCTGAACTTGTAGTTGATACTGGAACTTGGACCATACATCGAGGAACTCAAGAAAACACGCGGTGCCATTTCTGAATTTGTAAACCCCAAGTAATTTGACTGGCAGCTCACTAAGGAACCTTTTGTTTAAGGATATTGATGCAAGTTTGTTTCTAAATGTAAATCTGATTGTTTTGTCGATTTAGGTACACAGATTCTACCAAGACAGCATTTAAATCCTCCACCCGTCTTGAGTGCATGATGCAAGACTATCCAAAGACACTGCCTCCCTCAGCAAAAGTTGGATTTACGGTAAGAGGCAGGCATGATACATCCTGTTGAATCTTAAGCATGCATCAGCCAACAAATTTATACCATTTGAATAAATCATCCTAGTCTTTTCTTCTTTCCTACTTTCCATACTACACACATATGCTATATAGGTCTATTTCGGTGCAAATACAATTAGCAATTCATATTATTGGCGTTCAGTACTTCACACACAGATGAAGACTATTTTCGTAGTGCGTCTTCTAACGTTCTGCCTTTATTTACAAATGCTAGGTGATGGATACGTGGCTTGCATATGCTCCTGTGAAGAATAATCCTGAAGATGCAGCTAAGGTATGCTTTCAACTTTTTCAAAAACTCTGGTAACTCAGCTAAGAATAATCAATTAATCATGCATGTGGTGTTTATATAATTAATTATATAATCTGATATGCCTTCTTGCAGGTTCCAAAAGGCAACCCTTATCATAGTGCAACCTCGGGAGAGATGGCAATCTACAGGGCAAATGGCCTTATCTTGAGAAAGGTGATGCTGTCAGCATATTCTTTTGGAGAGTACTTTTGACACGAGCTACTATTTCTCAATTTGTTTGTGCTCCAACTCACCGATAGCCTTTTCCTCCACTCTTTCCAGGCTGCTGCCCAAATAGCTGATCCCGTAGTTGAAGCCTTCAACGGGCAAGAGGTAGAGGTTTGGCCACGCATAACCTGGAGTCCTCGGTGGGGTCTCACATTTAAGGATGTCAAGGAGAGAGTGCGTGGAATCTCTTCAGTTTCTCAGAAGTCAGCTTTGGTTATCAATGGTCAGAACATATTTATAGAAGGCCTTTCGTTGGATGGCACTCTAATCGTCAATGCTGCCGATGAAGCAGAGGTAAAATACATTAACTCTGAGACCTTGTAGAACATAGAGTACATGTCTCAAGTTAGCACTCAATTTCACTTTGTCTTTACATCGTTCCTACTTGAACGCGCTGAGCCTATTTTCTGCAGGTCAAAGTTACTGGCCATATACAAAATAAAGGCTGGACAATCCACCATGTCGATTATAAGGACGCTTCGGAGAAGGAAGAGATCAGAATCCGTGGATTTAAGTTCGAGAAGGTTGAACAGCAAGAGGTGAAGTACACTGAGCCAGGGAAGCATTGCATGAATGCATGAAAAAGCACTCGAGAGTTTCCTTGTAGATTCCTACCGTAAGTAGGGACTGAGTAGTTTCCTACCATGAGTAGGAAATATAGCATACTTATGGACTGGCTTGCCTCCCCGTTTTGGGAGGCCATCTTTAGTGTGTTCAAAATTTTCATTCCTTTCCCAACTTTGAGTAGTTAGGAGCTACTCGTAGGTACTTAACCGATCATCATTCTTGATGTATAGCTGTGCTTGTATAGCAATTTTATTCATAGATAATCCTTCTTAAAGTGTAACTAAAGTTGATTATTTTACATTTGATATTTTTCATATGTCATTGCATGCTGATCGAACAAGTGTGATCCTTTCCGTGGTGGAAAGGAGTCGTGATAACTGGCCAGGGATGAGGAAGTCGCCGTCGCTGCTGACTAGGAGTAGATACCGTGGCGGAAAGAGCAAAAGCTGACCAGCCGTTATATATCGCTTATATATAAAATTTTATAGGGATTGTCTTTGGAACCATGCCTTTTCCATCCCTAGATTTGATGAACCGTCTGCTGTCTAAGGGAAATTTTTTAAATTTACACCCAATTTTTTTTGTTTGGAACAAGCACCCAAAAATTATTATTGCGGCAGCCTATTGACGAACGGGATCCGATCTCACCGGTTCGATTACAGCTTGATCTCGAGGCAAAAGAAACAGAAGAAATGGAAAGAGCCCGAGGAGTACGGGCTCTATCCCAATAAAGCCCAGGAACGGCCCAGGGAATCGAGAAACCCTACGCGTGGCATCCGCGGCTCTGGTAGACCCCTTATAAGCCGCTGTCCCCGCCGCCGAGCCCTCGTTTTTCTCTCTCCTGCGCTGCGCCGTCGCTCGTCTCCGCCGCCGAATCCGGGACTCCGATCTCGGGTTCACCGCAGCGCACCAAGCCTCCGACCTCCATTTCGATCTGCTCTCCTCTCCGCGCTTCAGGTGGTCACCTCCCCGAGATTTCGCTCCCGGCTTCGTTTCGTCTGTCTCTATTGTCTGATGATTCGTGTGCTGTTTCGCCCGATCCGGAGGTTTGGTGAATTCCGCGCATGTCTGCTCCGATCTGGCTGCTCTAGCCTTGAATCTGCGTCGATTTAGCGGAAAGATTCGATTTTGGGTGGGTTGGTAGTAGCCGTGTTCTTATAGGAGCAGGGATATAATTTTTTTTTTCTTTATGTCGATGCGCTGCTGTTGGTTTGATAGCTTAGTTCAATAGTTTTCTAGGTCACGTTACAAAAAAAAATAAATTTAAGTTTTCGGTTCAAATATGCCAATTTGCTGCTGGTTACGTCCAGATGGACTTATTTATGATATATCTGGTCCTTTGATTGATGTGAGCTATGTATAAGAATTTTCTTTAAGCTGTATGATATTGTCTGATGACATGTGCTTCATGATACTGTGCTATGGCATGGGATATTACGATGCAGCTTGTTTTCCTCGACCATTAGTGGGAAGCTGAATTAGTAGTACGTGTAGTGTTTTCCTGACCATTGTTGGAAATCAGAGCTGTAGATGTAGTTATTCATTATTCGGTTATTGCCTGCAGTTTTGTGAACTTTTGATTTATTTGGAGTATTCTGTGTGAGCATATGACATGCTTATTGCCGGGATATGATCTGCTGTTAGTTCTAAAGGCATTAATTGTTTAATTTAGATTCAACTTCACGTGTATTTTTTTACCTTTGTACTTAGGCTTGTAGAATTGTGCCAGCTTTACATTCTGCACATTATCTGTTCCAATAATGATTGGAGTCATTTACCATCTTCTCATATTTTTTAATACATAATGCTTTTGTTGCTAACATGTTGTCCTATTCATTGATAATAGCCATGGCGGGAATGGCACCAGAGGGCTCCCAGTTCGATGCTAAGCACTACGACTCCAAGCTGCAGGAGCTACTGTAAGTAATATTTTCCTTTTACCTTGGCAGCTAGCCACCATCTGAATTTTGCTAGGTCTTTGTGTCTCATCTCAATATATACATGGAATACAGGAGCTCTGGTGAGACTGAGGAGTTCTTCACTCCATATGATGAAGTTTTTGAAAGTTTTGATGACATGGGCCTCCAAGAGAATCTGCTTAGAGGCATTTATGCTTATGGTAGGCTGAGAGTGGTCAGCTTTATGATGTTTTGACAGAATGGTATTCTTCTTACAGGTCCATTATTTTTCTTTTACAGGTTTTGAGAAGCCCTCTGCAATTCAGCAGAGAGGAATTGTTCCCTTCTGCAAGGGGCTTGATGTCATTCAGCAGGCACAATCAGGAACAGGAAAGACCGCCACTTTCTGTTCTGGGATCTTGCAGCAGCTCGACTACAGCTTAGTTGAGTGCCAGGCCTTGGTCCTTGCCCCAACCCGTGAGCTTGCCCAGCAAATTGAGAAAGTCATGCGTGCCCTTGGTGACTACCTTGGTGTGAAAGTTCATGCATGTGTGGGAGGAACCTCTGTCCGTGAGGACCAAAGAATCCTTGCAAGTGGTGTTCATGTTGTCGTTGGTACACCTGGTCGTGTGTTTGACATGCTGCGCAGACAATCCCTTCGCCCTGACCACATCAAGATGTTTGTCCTTGATGAGGCTGATGAGATGCTTTCTCGTGGTTTCAAGGATCAGGTACACCCTCTGTTCTGTTACATTTCATCTTTTTTTTGCTTAACCGTGCTGTATGATGCTATGATCATTGTGCAATCAATGTGCTGCTTTGTCATTGAATATCTATTATGTTTGTGTGACCTTCCAATCAAAGCGTGTTAAAAAGCATCTTCTGTCCAATAATTTGTTTGAATGATGTCTTGATCATTGGATCGTGTTGTGATGACCATTTCCTTTGCTACATGCAGATCTACGACATCTTCCAGCTCCTCCCAGCAAAAATTCAGGTTGGAGTTTTCTCTGCTACAATGCCTCCTGAGGCCCTCGAGATTACCCGCAAGTTCATGAACAAACCTGTGAGAATCCTTGTGAAGAGAGATGAGCTTACCCTGGAGGGTATCAAGCAGTTCTATGTGAATGTGGAGAAGGAAGACTGGAAGCTGGACACACTCTGTGACCTGTATGAGACCCTGGCTATCACTCAGAGTGTCATCTTTGTGAACACCCGCCGCAAGGTGGACTGGCTTACTGACAAGATGAGGAGCAGGGACCACACAGTGTCTGCCACTCACGGTGACATGGACCAGAACACTAGGGACATCATCATGAGGGAGTTCAGGTCTGGTTCGTCTCGTGTGCTCATCACCACCGACCTCCTTGCTCGTGGTATTGATGTGCAGCAGGTTTCTCTGGTCATCAACTATGACCTTCCCACCCAGCCAGAGAACTACCTGCATCGCATTGGTCGCAGTGGTCGGTTTGGTAGGAAGGGTGTTGCCATCAACTTTGTGACCCGTGATGACGAGAGGATGCTGTTTGACATCCAGAGGTTCTACAATGTGGTGATTGAGGAGCTGCCTGCCAACGTTGCTGACCTTCTGTGAGCAAGTCGAAAAGAAAACAAAAAAAAAGGGTGGTGAGGGACCTGATAAGGCTTTTTTGTTGAAAAAATATTGCCAAGTTTCCCATCTAGGGAGGAGTGATAAGGCTGGGTTCTATGTTGAGTCGTCGTGGACAATTTGCATTTTTTTTGTAAGCCATGTTTTGGGAATTTTTGTAGCTGCTTAGGCTGTGGTATGTTCTGGGGATTATTAGCTCGAAGAGGGAGACGCTTCTGCTGGAGTCTATTTTACTTTAGTATTTGTTTAATACTATGTATGACTGAATTCTGCTATTTATTTGTGTCATCCTTAACTCTTTCTATTCTGTATCCTGCCATCAGTCTACCAGGTCTTCAGAGTAAAGTTTGTTTACTCACTTTTTTTTTCAGTTACATGTTTAGAGTAATGTTTGCTGTTTTGTGCTGTACGTAGCTGTTGATGGGCGAAGAACTTGTGTCTGGATTATTTTGGCTTCTAATCGAGATTTTGTTCCATCGTGATTAGGGGTGTTAACATGTGCATCTAAAGTTAACCTATGAACTTTTTTAGTAAAAAAAATAAACTAGTTTTTTAAAAATAGAGATTTTAAAAAGTTAGTTCATTTTGTTGAACTAAAAAAGTTTTGAGGTAACCTAATTGTCTCTAGTTTTCGCCCCTAATTGAGATTGAACATTCATGCCATTTGTTCATAGAAGAAACTATCGGAACGGGTTCCTTCCATCATCATTCAGAATGTTGAGCTCAGCATGTCTGCTGGTGACGCGCAGCTCTTGACGTCCTCAGCGGCCCCGCTTCCGCTTGGCTTGCGTTTCCTGTTCCTGCAGAACATTCTCCAGGAGATGAAAGAATGGTAGTAGTACTGCCAAGGATCCGGATGGGAACTCTTAAATTTTTTGGATTAATTTGATATATACCATTATAATTTTATAAAATTTAAAATATGTTATTTAGATTTATATGTCATTCACTGCATTTATCTATCATTTCCAGCCCAGTTAGTTCCGATTCGTTAGGTCCAGGAAAAGAAAGAGCCTCAGATGTGAAATTCGGCCCACTGTGTGGAATGGTCCGGCGCCCTGGAGGATATTATCAATCACTTGCCGGCGGTCGGATGAGGAGAGGCTGGAGTACAGTGGTGGCTGCAGTACAGTACGTCGTTGTCCAGTGGTGGCTCAGAAATTTTATGGAGCATGGATGAAAATTGTAGAGTTCACGAAAATATATCAATCACTAACGTAACCATAGATGATAACAGTTTTAGAATTAATAATAATTAATATACCACGTTTTGAAAATGCTCTTTAATCACGAGGCTCAAATTATGTGTGAAGAAAAAAAATCAGATTAGTTGGTTGTGTTGAAACCTTTAAAATATATACTCCTTTCTTATTCTTGAATTTCAAGAGCATATATAGTCATAGATTTGCTTCCTAAGTGTCGGGTGACAGATTTCATTAGGATTTAATTAGTTACATCATTAACGTTACTAAAACCAGAAGGAGTGTTTTTTAATTGGACTAGCACTCGGCAGGTGCCCAGGCTCGCCGGTGTCGCTGTCGATGAGTGTACGTAGATGATCCGCCATGACATGTGCCTGTCCTGAATCAGGCAGCTTCTAGCTGTGCCATAGCAAGGGTGAACCAGCTAATCAACTTTGAAACTCATCGATGGAATGAGGTGGCAGTGAGGAACAATCTGGTTCCAGCTGATGCAGACCTGGTGCTGAGAATTCCTCTTGGAAGAAATCAAGAAGATTTTTGGGCTTGGTCCGGTGAACAACATGGATCATATTCAGTTCGATCAGCCTACAGGCTATTTTCAGAGCAAGAGGTTCAAAGAAGGGCAAATGCTGCTACATATAGCTCATCTTCGGATTCAGATAGTAAGATGTGGAAAATTCTATGGAAAATGAATGTCCCACCAAAGGTTCGGGTATCCTGGTGGAGAGTCATAAACGAGTTTATTCCCAGCCGAGCTAATTTGCATTACCGCCATATTGATCAGATTAGCATATGCAGAGAGTGTGGAGCAAATTCAAAAACTACCTTTCATGCATTGACAGAATGCACCTGCGCCAAGATGTTCTGGAACGAGGTAAAAATATTAACGAATATCAAACTGCCCCTGCTTCATCCTGCTACTTGGTCTAGAGATCTGCTCGATCCAGATGTGTGCTCTAGGGAGAATGCTTGTATTATTCTTTGTGGTATGTGGTCCCTTTGGTGTTCCCGAAATGATTGTCGTCGTGGAAAATCTCCAATCCCAACGGCCAAGGCAGTCAAATGGGCTGTAGAGCTGATCCATGTAAACCGTCCGACAAATAGCACTGTCCGACAACAGCAGCAGCCTCACTGGAGTAAGCCGGGTAATGGTTTTGTGAAACTTAATACTGATGCTTCGTTTGATGCAAGGCTCAATCAAGGTGCAGTGGGGGCACTTGTGCGTGATTCATACTACCATGCTTGCAGCATAATTGTATTTCGGATGTTTAATGAAAAAGTGAGCTCTTGATTCTAAAATACAAAAAAACCACTCCCATTATCCCATCCAGTCCAGCTGTAGTCTTGCTTGGCGTGCTGCGCTCCATCTCTGTATCTACCCACCTTATCCCCAGTCAACCGTTCTTCCTCCATTCAAACCTATCTACCCATGCATACGGAGCCCGGCACTAGATAGGAGTACTTCGATCCGCTGTGGTCTCCTCCGCGTCTTCGCCATGCATAGCACAAGGGTTCCATATAAATGCTTTTCCATGCATATGAAACTCATGCTCACTGGTACTATGAATCCTGCAGCTGCTGTGCCATTGCCATAGCAACAGTACTCCGATCGAGTCCAGCAGCCGTAGGTCTTTCTTGGCGTGCTGCTCCATCTCCATCTACCCTCATTTTCCAGTCATCCGTTCTTCCTCCATTGAAATTTAGCCATGGATATGGATTATGGAGCATGGCACTAGATAGTATACAGTACTAGATTTTCCAGCTCCGGTCTCCTCGGCTCCTCGTCTTCGTCTTTTCCGCTCCTTTCATTTCATTTCCAGCTATCGGTTTTGCTTTAGAGTTTAGATACTGTACCACACACAACGTAACAAAAGACATGAATAGTAGGCATGGTGTCCCATGCATGGGCATTTGTCGCTTACATCCAACGGCGGCTGTTGCCCTGTTGTGTGGTGCTTGTTTCCTGTGCTGCATGCATGCATGGACGGCGACGACACACAGACGCAGCGATGACTCTTGCATGCATGCCACCTATTACATGCTGATTCATTACACCAGGGCTAGCTTTTATGTAAATTAATTTAAATGTAATCCTACTCATGCATGGAAACGCCAGCTACTACCTCTCGTTCTGTATGGTCATCACGCTACCTGTATAGTGCTGGGATCAATGGCTAGCTCGACCGTAGGAACACGCGCCACTCGTAGCAAGGCGTGGTGCATGAACGAAACTGATCGATTAATTTAAACCATCTGCGTGCTTAATGAACTTGCGCAGGTGTTCGTCTAGTCGGCTAGTACGTAGCTAGAATCCATTCGCCTGCAGATGAATGAATAACCAATTAAGCACAAGCTAATAAGGTATTAGTGGTAGCTATAGTGCGGTATATCTCAAAAGCGAGTGCTTTCGATCGATCTCTTTTTAATCGGCAGCAATCAGCTTTACTACTACTTTAGAAGAAATGGTGGTACCGTCTTTATCTCAGTGCATGGTGCAACCTGCTTTTCGACGTCGCCGTTGCTGTTTTATTACAGAACGCAACGCATGGATCGATCTATAACAATATAGCTCGCGCCACTGAAAATTGTTGATTCATATATCTGATGCTTACGTTCGCGGATGGCCTACATGATGATAAATTTAGTTGACGATCGAGATCAAATTACGGTAGGTAGCTCGGTTCCAGTCCACGACCTAATTTATCCATTACTACCTGATATACGTCAACATCATCAGCACGTACATACAGGCCACTAGCTTCTCTTTCAATTCTTTCTTCGTCAGAAAATGGAACAAATGAATTTTGAAAATTGTGTAACCGCTAGCTAGCGCTGTTCCTGCGTATCATAACGAAAAGATATAGTGAGGTTAACTATTTGCCTGTTGCGATCGAGCTAATTAAGGTCAGTGACGACGGTGCTCCAAGGAGCAGATCGTTAAGTGCAACACGCACACTCCACCATTCCCGCATATTAGAATATCGCTGATGGCACTAGCTAGTAGCTATTGCACAGCTAGTAGTAAGATTCATACAAGGATTTATGTCACTTCGTGTCAGACTTCCACCACCGACACCACCACCACAAATCGATCTATCACGTTGCTGATTATGGTTGCTTATCTCCTTTAACTAGTTAATGACCTCTCTTTTAATTAATTACAATTGATTTGCTGATGAACCAGGGATCGATGTTGACGCGTGTTCTATTTCGTGTTGACCTCGAGCTCGGTAAGTCTCTGATCCCTCCACATGCATGTGAAAGCACCAAATCAAGAGGTGCGCAACTGAATGGACTAGCTGTTGGGTTAGTGGAGTGCTTGATAGGATCGGTGGTGACAGTGAGGTGGGCAATCTCGATCGTTCTTGTACACCACATTGGCGCGCGGGCTACTAGGCTAATTACCTCTTTGATGTGCATCAACTATCTTTGAATACATTTAGAAGTAAGGAGATCAACCTGTACAGAAAAGGGGCTAAACGATAATCGAGCAGATCGAAACGGAAGAATCCAAAAGGAAGCCGAACAAACAGAGTCTCATGCAGATCGATACGTTGCGTGTGTGTGTATCTTGGACGATGGATAGATCAGCACGATCGCGATCCAACTCATCGTCCAGTTAATTTGGTTGGCGCTCTTCGACGAGCACTATAAAAAAGAGCATGTACTGTATATATATGCAGTATATGTATCGGAATGAAGTACTATCATGGAAACAAGCCGAGAGCTGCACTTAGATAGCTAGAATGATATGCTTACTTATTACAGACAGTAAGTAGTAAGTCGAGAGCTGCAAAACTGAACCGAAATGCCGTTTTTTTGCGTGGTTGGCCCTCCAAGAAAAAGTGCTTACAGCTGATAATCTTGCCAGGAAAAATTGACCCCATGATCCCATTTGCTCTCTATGTTACTGTGAACCGGAGACATCAGATCACCTTCTGACCCAATGCAATTTCACTGAAGCAACGTGGCATCGATTGGCGGAGTTACTTAACCTGCCTTCAGTGGTTAGTACGATCAACATGGAGGGGACTAGAGAATGCTTCCTGGACCTGACTTCAGTTGGAAATACAAAGGAGAAAAGAGTGTTAGCGGGCATTTTTTTTCTCTTCTGGTGGCACATATGGAAGGAAAGAAATCGCCGTATCTTTGAGCACAAAGAATTATCCTTCAACCAAGTGGCAATCATTATTAGAGATGCTATAAACTTGCCCCGGCTTGCTTTGTACCAGGTCTCTAGTTGATTAGTGTCTGTCTTGGGTGTTTCTTTGTTTGTTTAGTTGTGCCTTTTCTTTGTTTTGCAGCGCCTGTGCTGTGGTTAGTTTCTTTGTTCCCTAGGTTGTATCTTTCTCCTTCCTTAATGGAATAGCAGCGCTCCAGCCTTGGTTAAAAAAAAAAGTAGTTAGGCCAGCCAACTTATCTCATGTGTACATGTAATATAATGGATGACCACCATCCCTAGCTACTTAATCTTAATTCCCCAAGATAGTAAATAGATATCAAGATGTTCAGGAATAATAAGCTTTTTTTTTTGGGAATGAAACACTGCCAGTACGGTTGTTGTTCTCTACTGTCATCCTGCTTGGCATGCACAAGAGCTAGATGTTCCATCGTGTCCCTCTAAATATGTCAACATGTTATGCACATCATGATCGAGCATCTGCTTTATTTCAATCCCGTGTATATATTTCTTGATCTTAACCTGCATTATCGATATGCTTGAAACTGTGCTTTTCTTCTATCTTAATCAATGGCAGCGCTCCTGCCTATTCTTTCAAAAAATATCAGTATGCTATATTTCATTTGTTTATAATAAAATTGCACACATGGCTAGCTTTTATTATTTGTTTTGTTTTTAAATATATTGAGTAAAATCACGAAGGGAGAAGATAGAACACATTGCAATTGTGATGGCGCAGCCACCTTTAAGCCAATAATTCCTATAATCCATGAACTTGGGCAAATAGCACTGTTGTTAAAAATATATGTATCCAAAGACTTAGTGTCCATTTTCGCAAAAGGAACGACGTTACAATATGAGACTATTGAATAAAAATGGGAACATGATTGTTTTGATCATGTGCACTTTAGAACGAAAGGAATGCGATCTAGGATCATCATATAACAGGATTTCATCCAAATGTCGACATGCTCCAAGCTAAAGGAAGATGCGGCTCATGGACAAAGGTAGGAACAAGAAAACATCCAAGATATTGTCTCTTATCATTCAGATTGCATAGTCTTCTTTTTTGTTGTCGATGATCTTTTTGATAGCCTTATATATTTAAAGAAAAATATTAATTTAAGAAAGAATATATTAATATTAAAAAAAATTGTTTTGTTTTCAATAATTTTTTTTAATCTCATATATTTGTTCTGAGTAGTTGTGTTTTGTTAACCAACAATGGTTCGTGTGAGTCTAAGATCTACGAGATCCAGAAGAGCTCATCTGTTAAATTTGTAAGGGTGTCTGTGGAGAGATTTCATCCGTTAGATTTGTAGAAACAGATAACTCTGAGTGTATTTTTTGTTTACATATAGTTTAACTCATCTCTGTTGAAGATATTTTATTGTGTGTATATAAAAAAAACTGTGCTTTTTAAATAGTAGAGATAGAGAAGAGAAGAGATAGAGATGTAACCGGCTTTCTCTCTTACTCTTACTGTAAATTAAATGCAAGCAGCACTGTTGTATCTTGAAATAATGGCAATCTCCTCTGTAAACTCGACTTCAATGCCACAGATGGTTTGAATGGTGATACTACCTTGACACAGCTGTTCACTCTAAATAGTGCCTATTTAGACATATACCTTTCAGTTCTGGAACATAATGTGAAAACGGCGGGAAAGAGGGTGGAGGGGGTACATGAAGAATGTGTATCCTCTGCTTTTCTTTTAATATGACAAATTTTACCACATTCAATCCTAAATACTCATAAAAAAATAACAATTAATAATAATTGTATGCATCATCAAAGTTCTTGTTTAAATAAATTAATATAGATTCAGTAAAAGAAATAGAATGTCAATTTTTGTGATAAGTGGAAAATATTGACTATGGCAAATTTTACAATAAAAGCGGAAATGCAAAGGATACGATCCGTACATGAAAGCATGCCTATTAATTTAGACCCGTTTGAGACATAGAAATTTCATATAATTTTATAAAAATTCCACAAAAAAAAAATAGAAAGTAAAAAAAATCCACGTCCCAAACCGGTCTTAGCAGTTTAAAAACATACTACTCCAGAAAAGATAGAAAAAGGCTGTACTATTTTTTTCAAGATCGAAATGGCACTACTATACTGTATAAGAGAACTTTTGGGGACTGTATGAAACTGAAGGCGCGGAAGTTCCGTGTTAGTTTGCCCAGGACGAGCATTCGCGGGAATTCGGCCGCCGCACGGCTCGGATCCGTAACCGCCGTCATCATCACCTAATCTAATCTTCCGGCAATCTTTCTTTCCCCTGCCCCCGCCTCGCCATAGCAACCACCGCCACCTCGGCCACCATTAAAACCGCAAAGGATTTCCTCTTTCAATCACCCGGCACCTTTGCGATCAACCAATCACTGGGCCGGTGCAGCGGTGCCCTGCTCGTCTCGTCAGCATCCATCCACTGATCCACGCACGCGGCGTTCCTCTGTCCTCTGCCAGCGGCCGCATCCATAAATACCCCTCGCCACCCCTCTGGCACCGGCGCACCCCCCGTCGCAGACCTTTCATCCTCTTCTTCTCCGCCGGGCCTTTCCCTCTCCTCCCCTTCTCGACGGCAGGGTTGCATTGCAATCTCCAGAGAGGGACCGAGGAGGAGGGGATGGCGGCCGCGCCGGCCAAGTACCAGAAGAGCTACTTCGACGTGCTGGGGATTTGCTGCACGTCCGAGGTGCCGGTCATCGAGAAGCTCCTGTCGCCCCTCGAGGGGGTCGTCAAGGTGTCCGTCATCGTGCCGTCCAGGACGGTCATCGTTGTCCACGACGCCGACGCCATCTCCCCGGCCCGGATCGGTAAGCTTTCATTTCTTTCTTTCTTTCAACCATCGATTTTCGTTTCT
Organism: Zoysia matrella; assembly: GCA_001602295.1. NCBI lineage: Eukaryota > Viridiplantae > Streptophyta > Magnoliopsida > Poales > Poaceae > Zoysia > Zoysia matrella. The sequence goes on from BCLG01002205.1 coordinate 78,396, forward strand.
GTTCTGCCGCGACCCGCGATTGAGAGATAGTAGATAGAGAGCAGTAGTTCATCTGCTTGCCTTTCGATCCCTTCCTCCTCTTCCTCCCTTCGCCGAGGAATTCTGAAAAAAAAGAGGTGGAAAAAAGTCTCTTTATTTAAGACCCCCTCAATCTTGTAGGGGAAATTTGATCAGACACTCGTGAGCTTTTCCTGCAATCATGCGCTGGATTGACTCCAGGGGGACTCCCAAGCGCGACCTTTCATCTCGCCGCTATGTTTGGGTTCCTTCCTTCTCTATGTTTTGTGTTAGAAAACGAAAAGGCTATTCTTTCACACTTCGCGGCAAAGCCGGGTGCTGCTATAGGAATCACGCCAGGTGCATTTCTTCCTTTCGTGTTCTTGTTTCCCCCTGAAATTCTGAACTTTTTCTTCAACGAATTTCAGCAGCGGATACATGGACCCATTGATGTTCCTCGTTTGATCCTGCGGTGGCAGAAGAGTTTTCAATAATCCGTGCCGTGGCAGCAATTGAAGTACTCCTCTGTTTTTAAATTATTGCCGATAGAATAAAAATTCTACTAGTTTATTTTAGATTGAAAGTAGCATCCTAACAACAAAAATTTAAAAAACGTTGTGAGTACTATCCAACATGCTTGGCGTGAGGACGATGGTCCCGGTCTGTACCATGCTGTGGCGCCATGTCCGTTTCTGTTGCGATATCTGATGATTACTGAGTTCAAGAAGCCCTGCAAGGATACAAACAAGTTAGGTGACCCTGACGTCAGCCTCTCACAGATCCTATGAAAATTTCTGGTAGTAGTTGCTATCACGTGAAGTCACATACTACTTAGATCGGTGCCTCTGAAGACCAGAGCCTGACCTGCGCTGACTATAGTTGGCGTGTTAGCACAAGATTGTAGCTTTCACTCTGATTTTCTTGTTGTTGACTTGCTAGCCTTAAATTAATTGAGTAATTAATCTATTCCTCACAGTTGTAACATGGAAGCTTAGGTTGTGATATACTCCCACTCACTCTGATATTTACTGTTTGCAGTAAAGTTGTTGAACCAGGCCAAGTTTGAGGCGTCTGTTCGAGCCTACGGCAGTGGCACAGAGAAAACAGAGAACAAATGGCCGAGTCCCTATGTTCTGATCTCTGGAGTTTTTCTGCTCGTGTCACTGTTCCAACATTTCTGGCATCCACTGAAATGGTTTGCACTGGTGGCTGCGGCTGCTGGGCTCCCACCGATCATTTTGAGAAGCATTGCAGCTGCCCGGAGGCTCACCCTCGATATCAATATCCTCATGCTCATTGCAGGTAAGAAAGAACTCACAGGCTGCCAAATCCTTTTGTTGAACTGATTTTCAGCTACAAGTAAACAAATACTTCGTTTCTAGAAAAATAACAAATAGTTAACAATAGATTAGAACAATCATTTGTTGTTATCGAACGGTAAGGTATCCATACAGCAAATATATCGATATCGAATGTGGTAAGACTGATCACCTTTGTCATGCCATAATCTTCTGTGGCTGTTACAAACCCTGACACTATACTGGCCTTTGGGGGGAGGGGGGGGGGGGGTGGAATAATGATGCTTTAACTGTTCCACCAATGATTTGTGTTCCCAGGACCCATATGGTGCCTTGTTAGTGGAAGAGCAGAATGGATTGGGCACCTAAAAGTCCTTGTCTCTCTTACCCAGTCTTTCCCTCC
>BCLG01002206.1:0-34271 GCA_001602295.1 Zoysia matrella
AACAACTTTCGTTTTAGGATTATCTTCAAATTCTCAATAGATTTTATTCTATGAAATTCAGAGGATAAATGGCTATCTGAAAGGAGTAAATTAATTCGGACGAGGTCAAAAGGTTCAAAAGAATTGGATGTGTTTGGAATTCAAGGAGTTCGATAGGATTGGAATTTAAAAGAAGTTGGTTGAACGGAATTTGGGATCGAGGACTAAGAAATCAAAAGAACGCGATAAAACAAACGGTAAAGAAAAAGAAAACAAAAGGGGGGTCAATCACTCAACACACTTCAAATTTTATTATTTTGAAATCTTCAATTTAGATAAGGTTTAATTTAGTGAGGTTTTCACCTTTTGAAATAGGAAAGAAAAGAAGAGGTGAGAAGTAGAAAGAAAAATGTTAGGGTAAAAGTTAGAAAATTTTTGAATTACGTGTTTTTAGACTTTTCCTAAATTCAGGATGTCACAACCACCGACGCCGGGCCCGGCAGGTTGTTGCCCACCCTGCCGTAGCTCACTCCTACCGCTCTCCACTCTATGGTAAAGGAAACAACAAATAGTGATTATGACTAAACTGAATTTGGAACTCACAGTAGGCATTGCGAGGATTACCTGCAGGGGAGACGAAGAGCAGCGGAAATGTGGCGCCAAGAAAGACCATGGCGAAGAGGCGTCTGGGCGCCATGGCGAGGGGTTGACAGAGCATACTCCAAGGTGACCTACCAGCCAACACGGTGAAGGTCGAGATCGGTGCACTTGAAGGCCTTATATTATCTCCGATATGATCCGCTTCAAATTAAATAGTTTATCCAAATGACTCATCTCTTCATCTTCGTTTTTGTTTGAAAAAAAAAAGACACTCGTGAACATCACTGGGATCTGTGTCAGTAGTAAAACACAGATACTAAATTTTTATAAATTTAGCCTCTGCATATCCGCTCATAGCTTTTAATTTAAACTATTACTCTCTGAATATAAATATTTAAAGGTGTTGAAGTTAGTTCAATAATATAAGTATTTGAAAAGTATGAATGTAATAAATGATGTGTAATTAGGCGGGGTGAAATTTTTTATGTGATAAAAGTAGGAGTATAATAGTATTTTTTCCGTTCTTATTTTACATTGAGAAACGTATGAATAATTATATTGTTAGATGGAGGCAGTATAAATTTTCAGCCACATGAAACGATGAATAAAAGATGCAAACAAGTGAACTTTCCCTTCGTACGATTCTACGTGTCGTTCATGATACACCAAATAATAATGTTTTTGGTGTTTGATACTTGGATATGCATGAAACATGTGAGATTCTCTTAATGATGGAAACGTTAGTTGGCTCTTGACTCGATGCACTGGCAAGGACTACATGATGAAAAACGAATAATATCTCCATCCCAGAATAAATTTATATCTATCTCTAGTCAAATACATCTTTGATTGACAATTTTTATAAACTTAATGAACTTTAATAATATAAAAAAATCTATTATGAAAGTATGAATTGAAAAGGAGATATTTTATATTGTTAAAGTTAAGTGAATTTATAGAAATTATTGATAAAAAAAAGATAACACATAACTAAATGTAAAAATTTTCTACGACAGGACAGAGGGAGTTCTAGAAAGGTGGAGAGGCCACCATTCGGTCCATTCCTCATCTTTTGCATGGGCATGGGCATGAGCAACATGCCAACATGTGCCCCCATATTTGGATATGCCACATGTATCAGCCCTTCCTGCTCGCGGTCTGAACAGGCTGCAGTCGACAGCTTCTGGAGCTGGCCACCTCCATACACGCCACGCCATTTGATACAACTCCTAGAAATCTTAATGCTGCTGTACCTGTATCGTTGTGGCTCATCTCTCGTCGCCGCTGCCCATGCAAAACATGTGGGGGTAGGTAACCCTCACGCTAGCTGGGAGAAGAAAACGTTTTCAACTCACTTTTGTTCTTAGCGCTTTACGCGTATGATTATGAACAACCACAGACAGGTGGTCAGGCTGCTCGACTCCTGCTGTTCGTATGAACAGCCAGAGACTGTTAGTGGGAACGATAATGCTAAACAATTCTTAATGCTGACCACTGAGAAAGATAAGTGGTGCATCATACATGATCAAGCTCTTTACTTCTTTAGTGGTCACCAGTTGTCTCAATTAATCAGGTATCTTTTTAAATGAAGTTATCGCTGGAATGGAACTTTTTTGCTCGAAATCAAATGATATGACGATAATTGGTGATAATTTTATTGGCAAAGGGAGTTGTCCAGCTAAAACAGCTCAGAGATTAGACTAGTGATTAGGCTCCCCTCGGGACGAAAGCGCCAACTTCTTGGGTGACACTACTTGAAAGTTTTGTAAGCTAGCAGTGGCCCTAGATAAGAAGCCCCATTGCTAGCCAGCCTATAGAAGAGGATCTAGATGAAATTATTTGTAAAAAAAAAAATAACCAATAAAATCTTAGATAGAAAAGCCTATTAAGTAAACGCTCGTGAACTGAAGCCCAAGGCAAACCTGTTCGGTAAAAGCGCATGAACGAGGCCAAAACCATGATTGTTATATACTTGGCCCGCAATCTAAAAGCCCAAGCACCAAGCAAACATTTAAATTAATCATAAGCATATGTAAAATGAATAAAACTATCTGTCGAGAGTTGTTTAGTGGCTGCAAAGGCATAATTTTTTTTTAAAAAAAACAATACGAATACACTAATCGTCCAATTTGAATTGTTTACATGAATGCGTAAGCACTCAAGCGTATGCGTAATAGCTACAACCGTTAGACTCTTATCCCACTCCAATTTCACAAAAGTGAGTCTGGCTTTAGCTTTGTCGGGATCATACAACTCGGGTATCCATGGTCCCAACCAAGTTAGCAGGCCCAGCTACCAAAAACAGCTCATCAAACTCTGGTTCCACGAACGACTCAACTCCGCAAAGTCCGGGTTGGACCGACCCGAAGAAGCGACTCGACCACCTGAGGGTCGGGGTTACTCGAAGACGTGGTCTCATCCCCTGAGGGTCAGAATCACCCGAACACGCGGTCCGACCATCCGAGGATCGGGGCCACCCGACGATATGATCCGATCATCCGATGGTCGGAACCGCCTTACTCGTCCGACCTTTGGGTCAGGCACCGCTTTTGGACGACCACCACTCGACAAGAGCAGAGATTCCTGACACTGTTCAACAGGCACTGTCTGCTAGGAAAAGCTGACTCTGTCCAACCCATGGTGGACAAAGGATGGAGAACGACAAAATGACCTGACGCTTAGAAGCTGTTAGGCAAATTAACTCTGAGATATTCGAGGGGCCGCTCGATTTCGTAGGCTCCAAGCCATATAACCCAACCTGGTCCCTATATAAGGCGTGACGAGGACCCTCAGATAGAGATAACCCTTAGAGCCAGAGATCATCTGATCACAAGAACCAGCAACATCATCTCACGATCGATCTCACAGGACACATCACACCCGAAAGCCCTAGGGCACTTACTCAAGCAGGAGCCTTAGCACCATTGTACAAACACGCTTTTAATCTACCTTCTGAGGCCAATACAATCCACTCTCTCACCCGTGTAAGTAGGCTATTATGCCGCCACGGTGGTCCGAACCAGGTTAATTTCTTGCCTCTTTCATAGACTAGACCACATCAACGAGAGGAGCGCACGAATCTCTCTCCGATACATAAATTCTACTGTGCCGATGATACGAAATACCAACAAGCTTCTTGCAAAGAATATTATCCAGTTACATAGTTGTTGAAGGGGCGGCAATGCAACCCTAGCCGCCGCGGCCGCCCCATCACCTCCCTCGCCGCGCCGCCGTCAGAGCTAACTGTCGGGACAACCGCATGGCTAGCCGGGATGGCGGCGGCGGGGCTCTCTCCCGCCCATCGTGAGCGCGAGCGATGGTAGAAGATGGTGTCCCGCAGCCAACGACCGGATGGGCGTGGATGGGTTCCTGGCGACCAGATCCATGCGGTGGGGAAGTCGGGCAGCACATCGTCGTTCCCTGTGCAGGGATCTGGCCGGGTGTGCTCTTCCGCTGATTCGGCAGGGGTCTTGGTCTGCAGATTTGAGCCCGATCATATTTGTGCTGGCGGCACGGAAGGCAGTTGCACGGGCGGTGAGGAGCAGGATGCCGTGGGCCTCAACTTGGTCGTAGGTGGGGAGGCGCGGCAGCCATTTTTTGCAGGTTGGCGATGCACACGAGGCGGTTCTGTGGCAGGAGGTGCATCCAGCCCAGTTCTGGCGGGCAGCGAGGAGGTGGCAGGAGGCGCTTCCTCTTTCCCATCGAGCAGCGTTGTAGCGTGGCGGCCAGACTAGCGGCAGATGGTGCGTCGACGGCAACAGGAAGAAGCGGAGGCGGGGACGGAGCTGACGAGGCGGAGCCTGCGGCTCTGCCCAGGATCCATGTCGAGTGGCAGACGGTGGCTGGTGAGCTGGCGAGAAGGTTTCGTGGTGTAGGTCAGGTAGCCGGTCGATGAGCACTAGTAGCGGTCACAGTTGGCTACAGGAGAGATTTTGCTCGAAAGGTGCACCCGGCTTCGCTCGGCCGACGACGATTACTCTTGCGGGCGTAGTTCTCCCCATTGGGGGTGCCGTCGTTGAACAAAATCCCATTTAGTCTGTAGAGTTTAGGGCCGCTTCCTCATCCGTTCTGCCCTTGCCGCGGCTTTCCGTGAATGCTGCCCTTAGCCGCTGTGTCGGCATGGTTGGTTGTTTTGGTTGTGCCCGCCTAGCTTTGTTAGCTCGTTGGTGCTTCCTCTGTTTGGCGCTACTAGAGGAACTGTTGGTTTGGCTGGTCCTCAGGGAGAATGTGTGATCGGTTGTTTGATTCTAGGTGTGTGTGGATTGTGTTCCCCTGATCTTGTACAGGTGGTAGCCTCGTGTGTTTGGCTGTAGGTCATCTCTATGCCGCGGATTCGTTGCCTTTGGTTTGAGTGTGTGGCCACTTGGAGTCGAGCTAAAATGGTCTGGGTCATGAATCTTAGTAGCACTCTTCTTTCTTAATACGAAACCGTGCCATGCTTGATCTTAAAAAAAATATAGTTGTTGAAAAAACATATACCTTCTAGAAGATGTTTAAGAACTGGAAAATGCTTTTGGCCTCTATATATGTTGTTTACACACACGTGGAGATTTTCTTTTTGGTAAGTGCCTATTTTTTTTTTACAACATTTCTAGTTCCAACTAACACTAAAGGGAACAAAGCCTTACATAAATAAAAAGAGTAAGGGAGCACACGTGTTTTAATTTAGAGGTGTAAAAGAGTGACCCTTAGGTTACCCTCTAATCCTACCTAGTTCAAGAAAATGAACCAAAATTTCAGAATTTTCTCCACTTTTTTTTAAAAAATAGTTCTTTTTAAAACTACTGAGGGTCAGAAAGCACCCTTAGTTGCACCTTTTTACACCCCTAGTTTTCTTAAATTTGCATTGATTACTCACGATTATATCATCCAACTGCATAGTTGTTGACAAAGACACGAATCTTCTAGAAATAGATGATCAAATGGAGTTTTAAGGAAATGGAAAATGTTGATAGCCTCTATATATTATTGTTACCACACACATGCTGATTTCTTTTTTGTGAGTGCTTGATTTTTTTTCAATGTTTTCAGCTACTCTCTCTGTCTCAAAATAAGTATTTTTTTTATTTTTATAATTAATATTTGACCATTTATCTTATTTAAAAAAATTGAGCAAATATTGATACAAACTAGTCATGTTTAAAAGTATTTTTAATGATAAAATAATTCATAACAAAATAAATCATATTTTTACAATTTTTTAAATAAAATAAATGATCAAATGTGATGTTCAAATTAAAAAAAATGATACTTATTTTGAGACGGATAGAGTATTTCGGGCTAAGACCAAAAGGAACAAAGCATACATTACATTAAAAAAAATCTTATTTTGGGATGAGCTCATGCTCCAGGGGTCTCTCATCTTCCACCTCATGTTGTAATGCCTAAAACTTTGATTTTTATTTGAATCGTATGACATCGCGAAATATATATATATATATATATATATATATATATATATATATATATATATCTGTTCAGATCAGATGACAGCAACAGCATGGCTGCCTTCAGACTTTGATGTGGTTTCCTCGAGCCAGGACTTCCATGGCAGCACGCAGTTTCCGATCTCTGCAGCAAAAAAATGGAACGTAAACAACTGTGATCGAGGATGCCGTTTCCTTAAACCCTCGCGCGGGAGAGAAATGACAAAACTTTCAAACTACTCACTCGGTGCCTGGAAGACGACGGCAGCGGCTCCGGCGAAATCGCACGTCCCCGGCGCACGACGGTTCCTCTGGTAGTAGCTGTTGAACGCGTACGAAGCATGCGCGACCATGGTGTTGGGCTCGAAGCACTTCCCGCCCGGCTGGATGGCGCTGCAGTCGGCGCCGTGTCCGCACGCGAAATCCAGCGCCACCTGCAGCCGGTCGTCCCCGACGGCCGCGTTCGCGACGCACCAGCTCGCGTTCGGGTCACAGATCTCTGTATGTATAGGAGAGAGACGGCGCACCAACCAACCACCCAGTGAGGTCATGAGGTTGTCAAGTCCAAAGATGGCGTACCGGTTCTGGGGTCGAGCAGGGCTTTTTTTAGAGAAGAAAAATGTGTAAGCGGCGTAACGTGAACTCACCGTCTGGTTCCTGGAACACGACGAAAGCAGCGCCGGCGAAGTCGCACGTCCCGGCTGCCCGGCCCTTGTTCTGGTAGTAGCTGTTGACTGCGAACGAGGCGTGGGCGAGCTTCGTGTTGGGCTCGAAGCACACCGCGCCGGGCTGGATGGCGCTGCAGTCCGCGCCGTGTCCGCACGCGAAGTCCAGCGTCGCCTGCAGGCGCGCGTCCCCGACCGCGGCGTTCGCGACGCACCAGCTCGCCCTGTCGCTGTGGAAGTCGAACTCGTAGACCTTGGTCATGTTGGGGTAGAACAGGCCGAAGTTTCGCTCGACGTCGTCCGGCCCGTCGCCCTTGCCGTTCTCGTTGAAGAGCGCGAAGATGTACACGTCCATGTCGGCGTCCGGGCGGTGCGGGGTGCCCGTGTTGCCGGCCAGCACGCGGTTGATGACGTAGTTGTTGTACGCCTGGGCGTTGGCGACGGTGGCAGCGTCGCTCCCGTCCCCCGCCGCCAGTCGACGTCTGCCGTGGTGGGGGTCGCCGCGCGACGGATGCCCGGTCTCCGTGACAGACGATCGCACGGCCACATTGTTCGCACGCCCGAAACTGTTTCCCGGTGAGGCGCCGGAGAATCCCAGCTTCTCCATGGCGTAGTACGTGGCGTCGAGCTGCGCGTCGAGGAGGCTGTGGTAAACGAGGCCGGTCACGGTGTCGCGCACGCCGGGCGCGTAGTTCCCCAACGCGTAGTCAAGGGGGATTTCGCCGGGGTTATCGACGTACGCGAAGTACGGGTACAGGTTCACGGTGAGGTAGGATCCGGTCCTCTGGAGGAGGTCGAGCATCGGCTTCATCACCGGCCACGCGACGGCGTCGACGAACCTTCCCGCGGACGGCGGGAACGAGTCCGTGACGGCGGAGAACGCGATCGGCGTGGACACCTTCACGGCGCCGGCGAGACCCAGCCGCTCCAGCGCCGCCTGCACGTTTTCCATCGCCGGAACGAGCCGCATCGTCAGGTCCGGCCTCGACGCGAACACCTCGTTCCCCACGGCCACGCCGTGGATCCGCGTGGCGGGGACGAAAGGCGCCACGTTGCGCCGCACCCAGTCGAGCGCGACCGCCGGGTCCCGGGCCGCGTCGGCCAGGTCCTCGTTGGGCAGCATCACCATCACCTTGATCCCGGTGTCGGCCAGCGACCGCAGCACCTCCGGCTTGGCGTCGTAAATCCTCACCATGGTGATGCCGTTGTCGTTGAGCAGCCGCACCACCGACGCCGTGTCGGGGAGGTTGTTGCCCACCCTGCCGTAGTTCACCCCCACCTCGCCCGCTTCTACTACGGTTCACACGAGAACCAAGAGCGATTGTTAGCTCCAGTAATTAAACTCGACTGCAAATGTGCAGAATTCTAGTTCAAAACAGAGCAGTGTCTGTGAAGTGAAGTTTACCTGCAGGCGAGAAGAGCAGCGGCAATGCGGCGCTGAGGACGACGAGGACGAAGACGAGGAGACGGGTGAGCGCCATGCTCGTCTACGGTGGTGAGGAGGACGAGGACTGAGGATCCAGCCAAGGGATCGTGCGAATTTATAGGCGGAAACCCAAGATCGATTAGCGTTCAAGCGGCGCATGGAGCTTCGATGCAAGTTCGCCAGTCACCAATTTGCCGGTTTCTCTCGTGCCCATTGCCCAAGTGGTTCTGCCAAAGCACGACCTTGCTCAAGTGGACCGGGTTCTTGCGGTCGTGGCTGCCGTCCGTTCTGAAACAATGGCCACAAATTAAATAAAAATTGTAACACTGTGTATGAATTAGTATAGCTATAAACACTCTGTAGCCGCTGACTTGCCATTGCTCAAGTAGTGTCCGAAGTGGCATCATTTGCGTATACTATACTGGTAGTAATGTATACCGTTACCCAGGGCGGAGCTAAAATATAGCTTCGAAAGGTGCTAATCTTCTTATTTAGTATCTAAATGAGTTATTTAGTATATAAATTATCAGATTTTAATATTTAATATAAACATGATTTCTAAGCAAAGGGCGTGCTGTTAGCGGGGGCAGCACCCCTGATCCGCCCCTGCCGTTACCGGTCCTGATCGATCGAGCGGTCTGAAGACTGAACTCTGGACGAGACAGGCGTACTTCCTCTCTTTCAATTTAGTCAAATTTAAATTTTTATCTCTTTGATCGTTAATAATATATAATTAATAATATTTTATTATATAAAAATTATATTTTTTAAATTCATTATAAAATAAATTTTCATAAAATTATATTTTATATTAAAAATTATTTAATTTTTAATATATTATTAGTAAAAATTAAAATAGTTTGATTTTATTTGTACTAAAAATATTTATATTTTAAAACGGATGTAGTACCATTTTTCCACGATGAGCTGCCGGCGACGACGACTGAGCTCGATCCCTATCTACCAATCCACAAAGTGGTTTCACGATATTTGCATATTTTAGCTGATTGGCCGGCTTAAGATAATGACAGCGTGACGCTGCCGTTTGATCTCTCTCTTGGTGCATTGTACTTGTTAGGTTCATAGGTACACTTGCATTATCAGATTAGGCAATGGGACTAGTTCACAGAAGGAATATACTATCTTATTTATTCAAGTAGCTGGAAGGATAACAAAATGAAATTCCTATAGATGCTGCTAAATGATGGACACATGAAATGCAGATCTACTATAGAATGCCAGTGCATAGTCACTGGCATATGGATCTGGTCTCACGTGTTAGTGAATCCACATAAGACGTGTTCCCTACCTTAGCATACAGTGTTGATCTAGACTGAAGACCGACTTGGGGTGTGTTTGGTTGAGCTGTGAGCTGTGGGCTGTGAAAAAGTTGTTGTGAGCTGTGGGCTGTGAAAAAGCTGAAAAGCTTTTTGGTTAAAACAATTGTAAGCTGTAGGTTCTGTATGAAATGTCTATATTACCCCTGAATGGGTAAAAGTCTGTTTTATATGCAAAGTGACCGTATTTCATCGTAATATTTCGTAATTCACGTGTGAATAACCATTTTAAAAAGATAAAATTAATATTTTAGAAGTTTTCATCCATAATTAATACATAGTCAACATAAATACAAAATATATAGTTCATATAAATACAAAATACATGATCCATCAACAATTATCCTCCTCTTGCATTAAACAAAGCATCGGCTATCCTATTACGAATAGTGTGCATGGTATCTTCATTGTCCACATCTTCAATCTCTTCTCCTTGAGTTTGTGACGTATCACTTGTTTCTTGTAACAAGTACTCCTCGTCAGCATCACATCTATCAAACTCTTTATCTTACAAATTGCTGTCACAGATAAAATTATGCAATGCTATATAAGCAAGAATAATGTGCTTCTGAGTACGAGTTGAGAAGCTTGGCATGCACTTTAAAATACGCCATTTTTGCTTCAATACACCGAAAGCTCGCTCAATGACATTTCGAAGGGATGAATGCAAAAAATTAAAAACCTCATACTTCCTTTGAGGAGGACGCCCAGAACGATGCCGGAACTCTGGAATATGGTACGCGCTTCCTTTGTAAGGTGCCAAATACCCTATTCGATTTGGATATCCAGAGTCCACAAGATAATACTTTCCTATAGAACCAAAAATTAGTGACAAGTAACAATAAATTATTTAACATTAGATTTAATAGAGTATACCTTTCGGAGGTACTGGAAATGTTAAAAAATTCGCTAATGCATGATTCAAGATCCGCGTATCATGTGCAGAACCTGGCCATCTAGCTACCGCAAAGATAAACCGCATGTCAAAATCACAGATAGCGAGCACATTCTGAGATGTATATCCATGTCGACATGTGTGATTAACTACTTCATCAGACATGTGAACCATCTATTGCTCCAATAGCCCCTTTGAAATAAGGCCAGAAACAATCATTTTTTATCCTTTCATGGTCAGTACTGAAAGTAGCATCCCATGGCTTAATATTATCCTTAGCCAACTTCCGCAAACATTTTAGTAACTCAGAAAACTTTGTGTGTACTGTCCAAAGAGAGCGTGTAAAACGATTTTCAACTTGTGAAAATGATTGCGGTCCTCCGACAATCCACAAAAACATAGCCAATGACTCAATGGATGAAACATTACTGCTTGAGGTCAAACCATATGTTGAAACTAGCAAATCATGAAGTGACATGAACAAGATAAGAGCAGCATGTTGAGAAAGTTCAGCCGATTGGTGTAGTCTCTGTAGCTCTTCTTCAGCTGTATGCGGTATATTATCATCCATCTACACAAGATATGTAATAATCTCAAACAAAGTTCTCACATAACACAACCAAATAATCTCAACTAAAAGATAATAGTTCACAACAGTGGCATTAAACTCAAACAAGGTTCTCACATACAATATATGGAAATATAAACTAGTACAACAGTAGCACGGTTCATAACATAAGCATATAATCTCAACAACAAATATTAAATATGGTTCACAAACATAACACTACGAATAAATAAGCACAAAGGTACTAGTGACGCTTCATCATCTCCTTCTCATGTTCCCTTTCAATCAAATCAAGCCTCCCCTCATTTGTTTCTAATGAGCTCAAGATTTCCCTAAACTCAGGCTTCACTATTAGGAAGCTTGATGTATGCATTAGACCGGTTCTTTCTTGTACTCCATAGTCTTTCACCATTTTCATAGCCTCTGCAATGGTAGGAACTAGGTTGGTTGGAGGTGCTGATGATGCTTCAACACTTGAGGTTATCTTCTCCGCTGCATTTTCAATCTTCAAACATGTACTTTTGTATAGTCTCAAGAAAGGGCTTTTATCATCTTTCTCTTCAGTAGCAGAAGATGAGCCCTTGCGTTTCTTTTTTCCTACTTTTGATCTCTTCAAAGCGGCCAGCTTGACATCATCAGTCTCTGAATTTTTTTGCATCTCAAACACATCCTCATCACTTGAGCCATCAGATGATATATCTCCAAGACAAGCTGCAGTAGCCCCACTAACATGAACCTTGTCAAACAACATATAAAGATCATCAAGATGCTTCGGTCCATGTTTTTTGAATCTCACATGATTGCATTTGATTCCTTTCTCCTGATTATTGCATCTCTGAAACAAAGTAAATTAATTAACAAGTGACCATATAATAGTAGACAAAAGAAATAAATACCAAAACAATTCTTACAGCTAGGTGTTCCTCCCACCATTCTGTAGAGCACACAACAGTCTGCTTCGCGTCATCCCATCCAAGACCAGTGGCACAATTCTTGAATTCTATAAACCATGTGAATTCTTTTTTCATATTGTCCAACTTGTTCTTCAATTGTTTCCTTGTGCGCTTTTGACCCGTTTTCGCCTCAAACTTAGCTTCTAAATTTTTCCAACCGGTCTTAGTGAAAATGCCCATTGGCCTATTTTCGACTTCTATCTCTCCTTTGCACAAATCAATCAAATGCTTGACATAGGCATCACCCCAATCTGCCTTATCACCCATTCTAGAAGGCAAATTTTTTTTCATCATGCATACAAAACAGTCACAGTAGAACACATTCAAGCAATAGTATATACAATAACATTTTTCATTGCAATCGAGTATGTTGTGATTTATAACAGATTCTTCAAGCAAGCAAATAAATTTCATCATATACACAACATTCTCAATACAAATCATGAGATTAGAAAGGAAGAAAAGGGGATTTTTCGTACCTAGACTTTGAATCTCCTTTGCTGCAATGGACAGGCCAGAGGATAGGGACGGGCCTGCGTTGAAGCAACTGGAGAGGAGAGGAAGGGGGGCAGCTCTGGTCACCTGCGTCAGACCAGAGAGGAAGGGGGGGCGGCTCTGCTCCCTGCATCGGACATGAGAGGAAGAGGGTCAGATTTGTTCCCTGCACCGGAGAAGAGATGAAGGCCGCCGGACTTGCTTCCCTGCACTGGAGAGGAGAGGAAGGCCTACGTACTTGCTTCCCTGCGCCGGAGAGGAGAGGTAGGGCGCCGGATCTGGTTCCCTTCGCCGGAGTGGAAGGTTGCTGCGCGAGCCAACGAAGACCAGTCGCCGGAGAAGGAGGCAGGAGCTATGCGCGGAGGAGAAAGGGGCCGGGGCGCTCTGCTCAGAGGAGAGGAAGGGGGTGGAGCTCTGCGTGCCACCACCCCAAACCCTAGCGCTGCCACCAGTCGAGAGGGAGGTCGTTGCGTCGTGTGGAGGAAAGTACGAATGGGAGCGCTTGGGGGTCGGGGCCTGGCTCATGCGCTTGCAGTGGCAGTGCGGGTAATTTTTGCCTCCACAGCCGCTCAAAGCCGGTCCTCAGGTGCCGTGGAATTTGTTCTACCACGCAGCAGCTTTTTCCGTCAAAAGCTGGAGGCGTCTCGACCCTTTGGTTAGCTTCCGGCTTCCTCGGCAGCCGTAGCTGGTTCGGCAGCCCAACCAAAGGGGGCCTTGAGCTGTTGGTTTGCCACGGGCAGGAAATGCATGCTACAAATTGCAACCAATATGCATGGACCAAACCTTTTTGACTCCTTTTGCCCGGTAAGAATTTCACATGAATTTTACATAATTCAATTCAATTTCACATGAAAAAAAAAACATTTGAAAAAGTTTCTAGCGTTCCAAATAGGGCCTTACGAGATTCACTTTGCCCGCAACCACCATGAAAGGACCCAAGCAGTGATTGTTCACACCAAGTCCGGAGTCTAAATGGAATTAGTGATCACAGAGAAGCGAGAAGAGCAAATAGTGTATATGGATGCAGATATGGAAACGAATTTTTCTAATGTCGAGAATGGTTGGAAATAGAGCTTGATCCGTATCAGAAACGGACTTAAATAGAAAGATAACTTGTGCATTAGCACACTATTATATACTACTCTGGTTTTAAAATATTGACACCGTTGATTTTTAACATCAACTTTAACTATTCATCTTATTCAAAAAATTTATTCAAATGTGTAAAATTTTATTATTATTTGATTTATCATTAGTGAATTTTAAATCATAATTAATAATTTTAAACATTTGAATAAATTTTTTAAATAAGACGAATGATCAAAGTTGATGTCTGAACAGTGTCAATATTTTAAAACCGGAGTGAGTACCTTCTTTAATTAATGTCACCGTTGACTTTTAAATTCAACTTTTACCATTCGTGTTATTCAAAAATTTTGCTCGAATACGTAAAATTTTAAGTTGTGATACAAATAACTCTAATGATAAATCAAATTATATCAAAATATATCAAATTTATCAAAATTTTTTAAATAAGACAAATGATCAAAAGTTAAATTTAAAAGTCAACAACGACGTCAATTAAAGAACGGAGGGAGCATACATACAGTATATAAATAATTATGAGAAGCTAGAATTAGCCGTACATATTTAACGGATAATCCTACTATGGGTCTCAAGTAAGTGTCTTTAATTACCAGTTCGTCGGATTTTGTTAATCCCCCGCATACGCATGAGCTCCGGAAACGCAGGCACAAGTCGGTTCTTGACCACAGGCAGCAACCAACCGAAACCTTCTTAGAAAAAAAGCATATAAATTTATCGTCATATTCGAACAGACGTGCTAATACCAACTTTTGTGCGGCAAGAGAACCAAATTTCAAGAATATCTTTCAAATGCTACTACATCGCCCAAACAAAAAGGCATGAAGATTCCACAATGCCATCACCAAAATTGTTGCCCTCTTACAAGACACTCCCACTCGAGCTCTCCTCCTGGGAGCTTCGCTTCTGGTATAGCAGTTAGCAGCACCATGAAAGAACAATTTAATTCCAAAATATACCATCAATTCAACCTGCAATGTTAACAGGAGTTTCAGTCTAATTAGTCAACATCCTTGCATATGATGCGTTGTTCAATAGACTTGGTTGGACCTCGCTCAATTCATCCAAAGTTTGAGGGCCCTGTCCTTTCCACCAGATGCAACCTTCTCACCGTCAGGGCTCCAATCCACAGCATATACCTTACAATATTCGAATGTGTCATGCTTATTTATGAATGTTTCTGTTTGTTTGCCCAAAATCAGATAGAAGAAACAAGATACCTCATCCGCGTGGCCTGGTAGGTCCTGTTTCAGCTTGTGTGTCCGAATATCCCAAACCTGAAATACAACGTACCAGAGACTTACGATCCTAATCCAAAAACATTTGTAGCAAGCATTTCTTCACACCGCTATATACAGGCAGAGATCTCACAAAGAAGCAGACATACTACCAGCTGAATGCATGACTAAAACCAATGGTTGGCAACTCCAGCTATAATTCATGTTCGACTTAGTACTATTTATAGATGCGATATAGAACTGAATACAAGTGGTGTAAAATCAAATACACATAAGTGAAGACAGGTTGAATATACCTTCAGGGTTGAATCCTTGCTTCCACTTAGTAGAAGCCTACTGTCAGCTGACCAGCTAGACAAACAGATTACATTGTCAAGCATGAAAAGATCAGAAGCTGTGGTATTATTTTCTCTTTCATTTTAGGAAAGAAGAAAACTCACCTGATCTGGTACACATCTGCAACGTGCCCTCTGAAAGCTGCAATAAATTTACCTGTGATACCGTTCCATAATTTGACAGATTTGTCAAAGGAGGCACTTGCCAACCATTGTCCATCAGGAGAAAAATATACATGATTTACGAGCTGCAAACATAAATACAATGAACAGATCATTGATAAGCATAGATATAACCAATCAACTAATCAGACTTTGAACCTTACAGAAAAATTGTCAAGCTAGCTGGTAACTATTTAAAAAACAACAGTGAATTGTGGACAGAATCAATCTGTTCAGTCAATCAAGGCAGTTCTGAAGAGTGTTAGCTGTCATGCTAATAGGGTGAGATATTATACCTTCTGATGACCAGTCATGCGAGCTTTCGGATGTTTGCTGATTGTTGGTTCCCAAAGAAACATTGTAAAATCATCAGAACCAGAAACTAGTCTCTCAGGAGCATTACCCCTCATTTTCTTGTATCTTGCAAGAGCTGCCTGAATATAACATTTAAGGGTAATTTATGATATGGTGATATACTTGGATCTTAAAAAAAATCTAACTCCCATTTGCATTGCCAATAAATTAGAAGAATACTAGAAGCAATCATATACCTCTTTCATTTCCTCTGCCGTTGAATATGTCTTGCCAGTATGGTCATTTGCCCCAGTGCGGAGAACATACTCTGTGCTCAAGGCAAGTGAATTCACCCAGTGGCCATGACCCTGTATAGATAAATAATTACTAACTTTACGAAGGTAAAGGAGAATGCTACTATGTGAACGCCATTTGTAAAGGGATACAAATTTCAGGAGAAAATTTTAACCATGCTACAAGCTAAGGATTGCTGTGAAATAAAACAAAACGGCAGTCAGTGACCATCAGAGCCGTTTCTGTTGATGAAATGGGTAACTAGAGTCCTGTATATATGATCTGGACACATGATAGATCATGTGAATATGATTGGCAGTTTATAACTAAGCACAAAGATACAGTGCACATGAGGAAATGCATTGATGACAGGTTGTCACGAGGTTGTCTAAAATAAACCAGCATGTAACTAGGTAATGGGATAAACTAACTTTTAGGGTATTCTTTGATCAAACTCAAAACCAAAACAAAACTGAATTAAATCCATATTTAGGTAACTAAAGGGGCAAATTTGACATAGATTAGACATGAATGTTGAGCAAACACAAGTTGCTGGCTCTTTACAGTATCACATGGACCGCTTTTAGTTAGACATTGACTTGCCCATAGCCTTACAAGTGAAAAAAAGAGATTTTGTGTTACAAAGAATGATTACTGAACCAATATTTTGACATCATTACAAGAATATAAATATTGCATAAATTTGCAATGACGAATTGATACACTACCTGCAGTGTTTTGACCAACTTTCCCTGAGAAGTTTCCCATACTTTGATTAAACAATCTTCAGAACTACAAAAGAAACCATGATGTAAGAAGTCCATAAAGCATATTATCACAAATACATTTTTTTTGAGTTGATTGCAAAGACAACAGAAGTATAGATAGGTAGATAGGTCAGGCCCAGTGCTTAGAACTGCCCAAAAAAGGTGGGGTCTGGGAAAGGATTATACAAGGAATGCCATACCCCTGCAATATGCAGTGCAGAGAGGCCTATCTGGCATGGATACAGATACGTGTAGCTACCAGAGATGAAAAACTACCAAGGAGGAGCACATGATTTTTTTTTACAAAAATATATATAAACACACAAGCAAGCAGTTAGAACTTCAACATGCTACCTATCCAATCATACTTACAGCAACCATAATAGTGGCTTCCATTATTTAGTATTCTTACCCTGTATAAATCAAACCATCTCCACCCCACTTGACACAGGTCACTGAATTAGTGTGACCTGTAAGGTTAATAACACACTTCCTTGTGGTAATGTCCCAAATACGTGCATCACCATCCTTGCTTGCACTCACAAAGCGGCGGGATGGAGCTTGCAAATGAACTGGCTCCCAAGATAGAGCAGTAATCCATTTCCTGTGTCCCTGTTTTATAATGTGCCAATAATTAATGATCACCAGATATAATGAGAGTAGGAAGATCTAAAGGTGTATGATATGCATATGTTTCTTTTTATTAATCTATGTTTTAAAACAGTTAAGCCATTAAGGAAAATTTTGCGCTAGTCCCCTTTGATTGTCACCTATTTACATGAGGGTTTCATAAAAAAATACATGCTCAGCAAATAAGGCAGTCTGGACTATCAGTTTAAGCATAGAAACTGAATTCATCAGACAGAATTCATAGTACCGTAAGTGGAGAGCCCAGCTGCTTCCCAGTTTTTGGATCCCACAATATAAGTTCTCCTGACTTGCTTCCACTTACAAGATGTTTTCCATCAGGTGACCATGCAATACAGAGTACCCAATTTTTGTGGCCTGGTATGAAGGGTAACAAACAGTATTAAGAAATATACACTACAGATACGCAATTGGAATTCCTCACAATGGGTATCAATGAAGAAACTACACACAATGGGTGTCACCAAAGATATCGCATACAAAACGTATGTTCGAATGGGTTTAAATGCAGCCATATCGATTTACAAATGGTTCCCAATGAGCTTACTTTATACTAGTACAAGTGTATAAGTGTGTCGCAACAGAAACCATGATTTTACAAGGTACGAAGAGGTAATTCGTAGGTTCATTGTGCAAGCGAGGAAACACAGTTGACAAGGTATGCATAATAAAAGTTTGGTGATGAACCACCAATATGATAGGTCAGTAAGCATTCACCTTTACAAGTAAAGAGTGGAGTCTGCGTGCTGAGGTCCCAAAAGCGAATAGTGGTGTCACCTGAACCACTAGCCAGACATTTTCCATCAGGGCTGAAGGAAACAGCTAGCACAGCTTCCGTGTGACCTGAATGCAAAGGACAACACTTGTATCAACAAAAAAAGTTGTATTATCTTGCTGGGGATAGTGAACAGAAGAGAAATACCAGCAATTGTAGCAGAGCATCGGTTGACTGGCCTTATCCGGAAGAGCGCTTGTGGTTGATATACTATGCGTAGAGCAACCTCAACATTGGCTTGATCAAAAAGGAAAAGGGAGGGGGGTGGAAAACAGGAATCAGACTATCTGCCATCCAAGAGAAGAGAAGACAAAGTAGCATATAAATTGTCACCGTTTTTCTGTTGCATGTAGGTGCCAAGCTGGATAGAGAGCTCTTCATCTCCGATGTAAAACACATATGGAAGCTTGTCCTCCTGAAGTGAAATAGAAAAAAAAAATAATGAGCTCTTATGGGTGTTCTAATGATGGCGAAGACGTAAAAACGAAAGAGAATTGTATGTACATTGTGGAGTAGGTGATTGACAATCTCCTGGAGCTGTGGCGGGCCGACGTTCTGCGGGAGGTAGAGCGGCGCGCCGAGATGGTCGCCTTCAGGACTAACGAGCTGGCACATGACGCTGGCGTTGCCACTTTGGGTGTCCATCCTTATAATTCAAATAAAATCAAAGCACCTGCTGGTTATCAATCAATCTATCAGAGGCGGACCGAACATCCCGAAATCTACCCCGTCCCAGTCCCCGCCGACGGGTTAAATTTTCTTCCGTCCCCCGAGAAGGGATAAATCCATCCCCACTACATCCGGCCTAAATATCAACTACACATGGAGGGAGGAGGAGGATTCCACGATTGGGGAGGAGAGCTCTGCTATTACCTGCCGTGGAAGAGGGACAAGGAGGAACAACCCAACCCAAGGTGGAAGGCTTGTGCCCTGTTCTGGCCGCGCGCGCCGCCGTGGATGTGAGAAGTCTGCGTGGCGGCGGGGTGGGAATCAGGGGAGGGAGGAGGAAGTCAGGCGGCGGCGGCACTGTTGGTCGTCACTCGTCTGGTGCAGATTCGCGCGCGCGCAGCCTCGGCCCATGTTCTCTTTTGTAAGCCCATTAGCTTACAAAATTGGCCCAGAAAAGCCGGCCTCAGCCCAAGAGCCCAGATTTTCTGCGCGCTGCGGTGCGGAGGGAGACGACGGTGAGCGACGCGAGCGCCGGTTGCCTTTTTTCCTCTCCTACCCGCCGACACGCGTGGTCCTCCGATCCCAGGCGGCACCACAGCAAGCACGGCGGTGTGCGCGGCCAGAAGCCTGCTACCTCTTCGTCCTGGACGGATGGTGAGAACTGCGTTCTCCTCCCCAATTCCTCCCTCCTGGCTTCCGTAGCTGACATTTAGGCTGGATGTAGTGGGGATGGGTCGATCCCTGCGCGGGGACGGAAGAAGGATTCGCCCGTGGGCGGAGACGGGGATGGGTATAAGGGGATGGGATGCCGGTCAGCTGTGTGTGCCGACCAGGGTGCTGGAGAGATCTCGGATGAGAGGGGAGGAGGGGATCTCTCCGTTGGCCCTACCTTGCACTATCGGTCGCTCCGCGTCTGCTCAGTTGTTGTTTCTGCATCCTTTTATGATACTGTTTATTCTCTTCTGTCTAGAACGGAAATCTTCTTCCAGAAGTCGTAATCTAGACTCTCTTTATATTTATTTGTCACCTAATTTTATCTAACAAAGCTGTTCAGTTCCCTAGTTACATTTTAATGTACGTCATTGATTTATCTATCAGGATATTCAGGATATCATGTGTGAGTTTCGTGCTGGCAAGATGTCTCTCGTGGGAACACGAGTGGTTCCTGACACGCGCAAAGGACTTGTCCGTATTGGGAGGGTATGTATACCTGAATTCTATGTTGGCTGATATAAAACTTCAAGTTTTTGAGGTATTTGGGGGGTTTTACTTACTGTTTATGTGCCCTTTTTGCAGGCTGAAGAAGGCTTAATTCATTTTCAGTGGATTGATCGCGGACAGAACGAAGTTGAAGATGTATCCTCTTGCAAATATATTTCTTCTAGGCATTTATTTATAGTTGTACTATAACTATGATATTGTGATAGCTCTCTTGGATTCTTGGAATAAGAAACCTTGGCTTCACATAAACTTCCTGATATGTTTCAAAGTGGAAGCGTTTCCTCAATTTTCTGCATTTAGTCCATGGTATCATTGTCTATCCTTAATTCCATCTTCCATAGGACCAAATAGTCTTTCCTGATGAGGCTGTTTTTGAAAAGGTAGTGAGTAAAAATAATTTCACTTTGATAGTTTTCTTAATTCATTTTTTTTTGTGAACTTCTATGCCTTACTGGTAACTGAACATAACTTTAACAGGTATCAGCATCTTCTGAAAGGGTTTACATCTTGAAGTTCAAGCACGATGATAGGAAATTCTTCTTCTGGATGCAGGTCAGTTATGTGCGAAGAAAAACTCTTCCACATTTTTTATGATGGTTTTAACTGTTATTGTGATTTTTATTTTGCAGGAGCCAAATGCTGATCAAGACTCGCAGATTTGCATCCAAGTTAACACTTACATAAATCGGCCATTAGGTTTGCTTTGGATATTAGGCGTATCAACTATGCACTCATTAGGTTCTCAAGTGAAGGTCCTGAGTTGTATTGTTGTGTAGATTATGATGCAGATCATCCAGTGCCTATTGAAGCAGAAATGTCTGAAGATACAGCTGAAGATGATATTTCTTCCAGGTATAAATTGAATGTTTAGGCCTATACAGTAGTAATAATACGTCTTATCAACCTGTGGTTATATGCCCATTACAAACTAGTACGTATACATGCTCTGCATTTGGTTGCCCACAGATTCACTGATGCTTTGTGTATCATGGTACTTTTTGGCTGTCATGCCCTGTTGAGGGATGGTCCCCCCCCCCCCCTCCCAAAAAAAAAACAGACACATCTTGCTCTTTTCAAACATGTAGCTGAAATTGTTGTCATTTGGATGCTGTATTGCTTGGATTTGAACATCTCGTTTGGTTTTGCTTACTATTTCCTTTCTTTTGTATACTTGTATGTGGCAGAGCTGGGAATTTAGTTGATCAGAGCATGACTGCTGATTTGGCTGGTGAGGTGACATCTGCTGCTGGACCTGTAAGATTGGAAGACCTGCAAAGAATCTTGAGTGCAATACAGCCATCAGGTATCAGCTCAAATTAATTTCCTTTTGGGAGTTAGGTGAGTTCATCATTTCTGTATATGCTTTTTGAAACATCTATTAACATTCACCTTGCAATATCAGGTGCTGCGGCTGACCCTGATGCTGGTAAGTGCAGTTCTGAACTGATGCAGTTTAGTCAATGGTTAACTTTGTTTTTAGCTATGTGTGTGTTGATTTTGCAGAGCTAGGGTTAGGAGACATCTTGAAGCCTGAACTGATCTTACCGTTAATTGAAAAACTGCCCATTGAACAATTGACATCGCATCTACCTGAGGTTTGTATCACTTTGATGGTATCTTGGTTTCCAGTTTAACTGATCCTTGTGCTCAAGTTTCTGTTAATTTCTGAATTACAGGGTCAATGGACCCCTGGTGATATTCTTGAGCTATTCCAGAGTCCTCCATTGCGTCAACAAGTAGATGCATTTACCCATGTTAGTTACCATGCTTCTCATTTTACATGTTTCATGTTTGCGATAACGTTGTGAGTTCAACGGCAGTGCTGATTTGTGCTGTTTGCCTGTGACAGGTGCTACGGACTGGGCAAATAGATCTTGCTCAATTTGGAGTTGATCCTAGTAAATGTAATCCTTTTTCATTCCCTTTTACACTCCATGCTCTGCATGTAAACAGATTCTTTTTATGTAGTATCCTTTCATGCTTCTATGTAATCTAATATCAATATTAAAAACTTAAGAACGGATCAGAGAAATGGAATAGTTATTCCAGATAGTTGTTATAACATCTTTTATGCTTCTAAAATCAATTTTAAACAGGGAATAATTATTGCAGCAACTTCATGAATGACAGTTGTTCCTAAGTGCGCCTACTAAATCTGTTTCAGTCTTCTCACAGTAGCTGTTCACTTATACATCTGATTCTGAGATCTGAGAAGTAATTTTGGATCAAAGAAATGGAACAGTTATTCGAGGCAGTTTTTATAACATCTTTTATGCTTCTAAAAAATTGATTCAAACAAGGATAATTATTGCAGCAACTTCATGAATGAATTGCACCTACTGAATCTGTTTCAGTCTTCTCACAGGAGCTGTTCAATTTTGCATCTGATTCTGAGATCTGAGAAGTAATTTTGGATGCAGATAAGTTCACAGTTGCGTCATTCCTAGAGGCTTTGGAAGACTCTGTCGCAAAAGATTTGGAAGCTGGAGACAAGGGTGCCCAGTCCCAGAGAGGGAGTGGAAATGATCCCATGGACGAGACTTAATACAGCAGCGAAGGATTTGTAGGGAATAGCTCTATTCTGTTTGCAAACTGCATGTTCTTTATTTTGGCACACTTCAAATTGGTAGAGAAATTTTGAGGTAGATGAAAGTGTGTTTTGAACTAGAAAAGAAATCATCAGATGGTCGGGCAGACGAGCTACATTCATGCATTCAATTATCTGTACTAATGTTCTATCTTGGGGCCAAAATTCGGGTACTTTTTGTGGTATATATTTGAGCTCATGTGGATCAGTAATCCCAGGTTTCCTTTTCTTTTCTATAGGGTCATCAGCTGGCTCATGAGTTGCACTCAAAATTAGTCAGATGGTGAAGTATTTCGCACAAAAAAAATAGTCATGGTTAAGTAAACCACTTGTGTCCACTTGCGGAGTTTCTTTTCCATTTTTTCAATATTTGCAAGAGAATAGTCTGGAATTCTTCTATTAAGTAAATGAGATTTGTTCCTATGTACATGGCTAGAATCATGATCTCAAAATTTTAGCAATATGTCTCTTTTTTTTTTCTATGTTGGGTCAGAGGGTATTTTAAAACCGGAGTACCTGGCATGATTTCTATACAGATCAATTCACATTGCGATTGACTTGGATTTATCAGTAGATAGACAAGAAGGCATGTGTCCTGGGCGGCAAGCTTCAGAGGAAACATAATCGAAAACATGCATGATGCTTTCCCTACTTACGATTATTCGTCGAATATTTCAATTGCCATGGGAACATTGCGAGCTTTACAACTCATATTGGTTCCAGTTATGCAATCGACACTTAATTCGGCGAGGCTGCCCGAGTTCCTGACTGGGTAGCTGTAGGGCATGACTACAAGCTTCAATGGAGTCGGTGCTAAGCATGTTTTACTGTCTATGTTATCGGGCTATCTACCAGGTTATCCTGAAGACAGAGTAGCCATCTGTTCCGCAGGAGCCTTGCCTCAGATGAATCAGTGATCTAACAATTGTTCCTGCGGCCCAGTACTCCCACACCTCAGGGTTTGACTATATACAGCAAATTGTAGTATTTGACCATATACAGCAAATTGTAGTAATATTCTGTCAAAGTTCTGAGCCACTTGGTACAAAATATCTTTCTTTTTTTTACCAAGCTTCTTTGAAAGATTCAAAGTTCACAAGCACTTGTAGGAAAGTGGAAACGTTGAAGTCAGACCGCTAAAAAGCTCTAGTGCAGCTGGAGCTAGACCAACACATCACTGTTGAGAGCAGCTAACGTAGTGGCAGTACAGAACATCCTATTCACGAAAAAATTTCTAACATACTTGAACAGATACATTTGCCACACAATTTCAACTTCTGCATCCCGTTTTGTGATTAGCATGTATTAGAGGAAATTAGGGCATCCACAATGTGTCCAAAAAGTGGACCATAAACTATAAAATATTTGTTAAAATTGACTATAAACATTGTACAAGTTGTCAACAAAAAGGAAAGAACTAAAAGCTATTCACATCTTATGATCAAGCGAAGGAATAAAAAAGTATTTTCTATCTCTCCTTCACTTTTTCTTTGGTGGTGAACATATTTTTTTATTTGATATTGGATTTTTAGTTGTTGCTTACATATTATGCATCTTGAAAACAACTAAAATCTACTTACACAAGGAAACACTCTTACAAACAAGTTGAAAATAAATATTGTGGTTGCCCCTTATGCCATTGCATAAACATCATACCAGATATAGCATAGAAGATTCGTGCCCATTGGAAACGGAACTATAGTCACGCATTGCTTTGAAGACTACTCTGTCTGACTTTTCTTATGCTAAATAAAAAAAATGAAAAAAAAAACTAGGAGGGCATGCTTTGAAGCTTTGTGTGGAACTAGCCATTCTTCCACGCAATGGCTCGCTATATCCAGTTAAAGTTAGTTAGATGATATGATGGTGATGGGACTCCAGAGACGTCAAGTCTTCCAATCAAAGAAGTGTACACGGTCAGGCGACCGCAAATTCCAATCAAATTCTTTGAAGCTTTGTGTGGAACTAGCCATTCTTCCACGCAATGACTCGCTATATCCAGTCAAAGTTAGTTACTAGATGATATGATGGTGATGGGACTCCAGCGACGTCAAGTCTTCCAGTCAAAGAACTTTGATCAATCAAAGAAGTGTACACGGTCAGGCGACCGCAAATTCCAATCAAATTCTATAGACCCCAAATTCCATCATTTTGGGGGAACTCACACAACCACGAGGACACGACGCACAAGCCTTGGTAATGCACGAAGCGACTTAAATTCCCCAGTCGAAAGGAGTAATATAATTCAGGGGCCATGGAGAATTTAGACTTAAGTTTCAATTCCAAATGTTTTTCCCCTTGTTCATTCCAACAATAAGAATTCAATTTTTTTGAATGGAAATAAGAGTCCAATTGCCTGGTGACATGGTAAGCTTGGGATCACATCCTGCTTATGAATCTGTAACTAAATTCCAACAGGTGATATAACACCTGGCTTGTTACTCTGTATATTGGATAGCTGCAGCATATGATTCCGAATACACATTTGAGTAGGTGGAGCTACTTGGGATGAAAAACACTGGCTTCAATGGGGCCTGCAGTGAAACAGTGTTGCTGCTGAGCATCACGTTTACTGTTGAAATCGTGGGTCTATCAGCTGGGTTATCCTGGATGCATAAGAGTGCAACATGAACACACTTCAGCAATTGGTCTCCTGGGGCGTTGGCTCTTAGAGATGGATCCATGATCTCCATGATTGTTTCAGTGGACCAGTGCTCCCATACCTATATCGATCAAAATATAAGTTGTCTTTTTCAATAGTTAACTGAGCAAAAAGTTTGGGAGTTAATATACAGGAACTTACAAGACTTAGGAGATCAACAGATTCCTCTAAGTTATAGGTGCCACTGCTTCTTCTTCCAGTTAGGATCTCTAAAATCAACACGCCGAAACTGAAGACGTCGGACTTCACAGAATAGTGACCATGCATCGCATATTCTGGTGCCATGTATCCACTGCACGTTGAAAACAATGTCCCTTTGGTTAGCACACATACCTCTAATATCCAGTCTGTGCACATATTTTAACTATACTTACTATGTTCCTATAACACTTTTTGTGACCTGCGATTGATCTTGATCCCCTGCAGAAAGCCTAGCCAAGCCGAAGTCTGAAATCTTAGGAGAATAATCAGAGTCTAGTAGCACGTTGCTCGCTTTCAGGTCTCGGTGGATAATCTTATATTGAGAATCCTCATGGAGATATCGTAATCCTCGGGCAATTCCAATAATTA
The DNA here is from genome assembly GCA_001602295.1 of Zoysia matrella. Taxonomy (NCBI): domain Eukaryota; kingdom Viridiplantae; phylum Streptophyta; class Magnoliopsida; order Poales; family Poaceae; genus Zoysia; species Zoysia matrella. The sequence goes on from BCLG01002206.1 coordinate 25,671, forward strand.
TCTTGAATCTTCGTCCCCAATCTAGCTCCTTACTTTTCTTAGGATCTGGCAGTTTGAAAGGGAATTGTTGTGTTAGTGTAATAATTGATTTTGCTAGTACTAACAATTGCTTAACATTGTTAAACAAGTTACCAAAAAGAACAGTGTCAATGCTTCTATTGGGCATGTATTCATACACAAGCAGTTTCTCATGTTCTTGCAAGCAAACACCAATAAGCCTGACGAGATTCTTGTGTTGAAGCTTCGCAACCAAAACAAGCTCATTTTTCAGCTCTTGTATTCCTAGCCCTGAACTCTGGAAGACCCGCTTCACCGCTATTTCTTGACCATCAGGAAGGACGCCCTACGTAACTGTAAACATTCAACACTACACTTGTTGAACTGAAAATGCTTTGTGAAGAGAATAGTGGTTGGAGAGGTACCTTATATACTGCACCGAAACCTCCTTCACCAATTCCACTGCTCTCAGCGAAGTTGTCAGTTGCAGCACGTAGTGTTGCTATATCGAGAAGAAGTGAATTGACGACGCATTCAGTGTCCTCCTCTGCATTAGCTGCATCTTTTGGATAACAAAAGAAGCACATAACAGTGTCACAATGAAATTAAGAAATTTTGGTGATAAGAGCACAAGCATATAATTTTTACGGGAGGCCTCCTCTGCATTAGCTGCAGCGTTGGACCTCCGGCGAAAAATTTATTATTGAGGTAGTACCTAAAATTACACCGCACGCCAGAAATCCTTCCTCCCTGCCTCCCGCCGGGAGACTGCGGCCTAAGGGCACTTATATCCTGGAGGCAGCTTCGGCAGTCGGCCGGCGACATGTCCGGCGTGCACTGCGACAGCCCGTAGATGGTGAACTCGCTGTTACGGGAGACCTCCTCTCCCGTGGCGAACCGCCTGGACGAGTTAGTCGCGGCGTACTCGTTGGTGGCGTTGAGGAGTACGCCGACGGCAGCGTCGAACTCCTCCGCCGCTGAACTCACGCTCTGCGAGTCCACGTAGGCCATCGGAGCGCCGTTGTCGGTTGGGGCGAGGAAGTTCACGTTGGAGAATCGGATGTTGCATTCGTCGAGGAAGAGCTCAGCGTCCTTGCTGTACGGGCAGAGCTGCTGCGCCTTCTGGAAGGCGTCGGCGACGCAGGACTCGCAGGCGGAGGCGTTGGCGTCGCCGCGGCACAGCGCGAGCGCGTAGACTCTGTCCGGGACGGTACCGACGGCGGCCGTCGCAAAGAGGGAACGAGAAGCGTTGGCGGGGAGATTGGCAGAGAGCTCACCGAGGTTGGACTTGAAGGTGCTGTTAACCGCGTAGGTACCTGTGTGCCCGCAGTGCGGCCACGCTTGGGCTGCAGCCAACGGCGCGAGGAGGGACAGGAGGAGGAGGCCGGCGGCGACGCCGCAGGAGACGCGGTGCTGAATCATGTTGGTAGCTGTTTTTTTTTTTCTTTTTGGTTTTTTTGAGACGATGTTGGTCGCTTAACCAGTTTGGAGGGGAAAGCTTCACGGTCGAGTCACCTAATCCCGTTTCATCACAATATAAAATAAGGACCCAGCTTTAGGTAGAATAAGTGAACCTCTGGTCAAACACTATTTTTGAAAAAAAGATTTTTGTCTGATTTTGTGAAGTAATTCTCTGAAATGAATTAAAAGTTAAAAAAATAGTTTTATCTGATTCTGTGATTTTTTGTTTTGATTCTAAAAGTTTATAAAAAAATTATTTTCAGCTCTAGAATCATTCATAAAAGAATCAGAAGTGAATTAAAAGTCGAGAGCTCTGTCAAAAAATTCTTAAATATCTCTGATTTTATTTAATTTTTTAAATGATATATGTATTCGAACGACGAGGAAATACAACAAAGAATACAGAGTTCGTACAAAAAATGAGCAAACACAAAATTAAAACTCATAAATACAGAAAAATGAGACATGCGCTGATCGATGATGGCTGAGTCATGGGCGGCTCGGGTGGCACCACACCCTAGCCGCCGCCACCCCTTACCCTCCCTTCACTTTGCCGCCATCGAAGCAGGCTGTCGGAAATCCAAGCGGCATGCGAGAAAGATGGCGGCAGCGAGGCATCTTTCTTCTGGTTGGAGTTGCTCTGTGCAGATTTAAGACGGCAAGGGCGGCTTTAGATGTAAGTAGGTACCTGCAAAGCATCAAATTTAGTTTAAATTTTGTCGCTATTTACGGGTTACCTATAAAATTTGAGGTCGATGTAGCTTTGTGGGCATACTCACCTACATGCTGCATCCCTAAGCGAAACGACAGGCCGCGACGACCGCGGTGGCTCCAAGCTCGGAAACAGGTGGCGGCGAGTGGTGATAGTTCGCAGTGAGCAGGACATCGGGTCGCGACGTGCTCCACGTAGATGTTGGTGATGACGTCATGGTGCGTTGGCACAAAGTGGAGCGGAGCGGCGACGCAACGACAATGTGTAAGGGCGGCAATGGTGGCGTCATGTGCTCCAGTTTGGTACTCCTAGAAGTGTAGACTCGTGTTGCTGCTTATGGCTAAGCGCTTGGCGGCTATGGTCATAGAGGTCAGGAAGTGTTGGAGCTCCGGGAGAAATTTTGCATGACTGCATGGAATTCGTTGGTGTCATCAATGACGATGCGGTTGCGCCTCCCCTGGTTGGAGGTATCCTCTCCTCACCCCTGGATGTTTTTATGGGTGAAATTCTAGATCCGACTGCCTGGATCCAGTGGTTATGGTGTTTTTGATATCGTATCCTTAAGTAAAATTTTTATTAGCCATTAAAAAATTTATAGTTCTACTTAAAAATTTAAATTTTTTTATCAACCACTAATGTTAATTTTTTTTCTTATTAGCTATTTCTGTATATTTGAGACATTGAAAAAGATCTTTTTACCCTTCTTTTAAATTTTTTTTTAAAATTTTATTATTACTCATTTTAGTGGATATTGTTTTATTTTGAGCATCTAAAACTTCAAAATAAAAATTTTACTTACAATTCAAATTCAAATTTAAAATTTAATCTGAATCATTTTATTTTCTTTTAAGTTTATGGGTCATAATGTAAATTTGTGATATAAAACTGATTTCGATAACATTCACTAGGTAATAAAAAAACTTAGTAAAAAAGAATTGAGAGATAAATAAATCTTTTTTTAAATCTATAAGAATGACGAATAAAAAAAAGTTAATATTAGTTATTGATAAAAAAAATTAAAGTTTTAAGTGGTTAATAAAAAATCAAAAAAAATAATGACTAATAAAAATGCGTGGCGGTCGCGTTCCAGTACACGCAGCAGCTGCGCGCGTAGTACCGCGTACAGCAAAGAAGTAACCGTCCACTACGACCTCTGCTACCAATGCCTCTCCATTCCTCGTACTAGTACTTCAGCAAGGTGGAGAACGTGAGCGCGTCGGTAGCGGCGTTAGACGCCGCCGTGGCCGCGCCGGCAGGGCCTCGCCGGTGGCGGTATTTAATATTGTCCCGCCGTGTCAGTGTAGATAGCAGGGTCAAGTCAAACCAGTGCCCCGCGAGTCAGCAGCTCTCGCCGCCTCAATACACACGTTTACTCCTCGATTCACTTCGCCGCTGCCGCTCCCTCTGCAGCGCCTCCGCCCGTCGCCGGCTGGCGCTAGCCAAGGACTTCCTCTGTCCCGTATTGTAAGCACTTCTGGCTTTTGGCTTTGTCCCAGAATATTAGCACCCGAGCGCGAATCCCTACGCACTTGGGCAGACCATTCTCCCGTTGCCGAATAAAAAAATTGGATTCCGTCGACTTGCGTGCCTGGGCCACACATGTGCCGAACGATCCATGGGCAACCGAATAAAGAAATGAGACGATTAGCCTCAGCGGACTCCGACGCACATAAATTTAAAACCTCGGTGAGACTTGATGAGGGGCAGCAGCGTCTTTGGCGTTACAGGCTATTTCACCTCGGGAGCGTAGAAGTGCTTACGTATTGGTACGGGGGAAGGCTGTTTGGAGACAAATACTATAACACTGTTTGGTGAAATCAGAACCTCCTCATGGCAGTAGCTTTTTCGAGACGCAGAACGAGGCTTCTACCATGTGATGCTGACCTTAGTAACGATGACATGCTGCTGCGGACTCCATTCCGTGTTTCCTGCAACGATTAACAAAACCGCCAAAACTGATTCAGTTTTTATGATTTTTTAATTCAAAAACTAAAAAAATAAAATTTTGAAAATTTTTGAAATTTTAAAAATCAAATAAACCGATCAATAAACTGATAAAATTGATCGATAAACTAGAAAATCGACCGATTTTTGAATAAATTTTGTTTAAATTTGATATTTCGATTAGGAACTATTTTTATTGGTTTTTGTGATTTTTGCAGTTTTTGCGGTTTTTGTCGGTCTCAACGGATTTTAACCATTTAAACGGAATCAAAAACCTTAATGGGTTCCCTGTGCCTATGGCTGTTGCTCATTGTTGTCGGGGCGTGTGACAACTTCCATCAATGTAAAAAAGTTGGTGGGTTCCTGCGGTTTGTTGTCATAGCTCTGTTTTTTCACTTTTCCTTTTCTTTTTTATTGATGTACGGCTAGACCTTATTTTTCTTAATATGACCCACTTTTTTATATTAATATATGCCAGAACAAGTATTGTTTCGAAGTTTTTCAAGGAAAAAACTCATAAATACTTACTCATCCGTTCTTAAATTCTTGTTGTTTCAAACAGCAACCTTGAACTTGAAACAATTACCTTGTCTTACCAATCAGAATAAAAAAACGGAGGGAATATATTCCAAAACAGGTAATACAAAAAAAGACATACTCCAACCAATATGTGTGTGCTCTTACTTTCTCTTTCTATGATAAACTTTATCATATTTAATCTTTTTTTTGATAAATTTAAAAATCCTTTTGTTCCTAAATTATTATCATTATTTACTTCAACATCATCTTTGACTATCATGGTATTATAAAAATTAGTTCAAATGTGTAAAATTATAATCCATGATTCTAAATTTTTAATAACTTAAATGATACATTAAATTATAAAAATAATATTACTAATTTTTTAATAACAAATAATCAAAAATAATATTAAAAGTTGATGTCGATAACAATCTAAAAATATAAAATATCTATGTTATTAAAGTTAATTAAATATATGAATATTATTTGTCAAAATTAAATGGCATGAAATGTAAACGGAGTGGTCTTGGCTACTCCTGTCCCGTCATGATCAGCAATTTATCACACAGGGAAAACGACATGACTAAGTACACGGTGAGCAGCCAAGATTGACCGTTTCTTCTGGCACGCACATGCAGCTGCTGGGTAATAAGACATGTTTGGAAGAGTTATTTGTAAGAGTGCACAGCTTTTTTTTATCAGTTTATTTTATTGTTTATATAAGCTATTTTTAATCAGAGTGAAACAAATCATATTTTTGAAAAAAATTTACGCGCTATAACAACAGTGTGCTACAGTACATAAGCCTGAAGCTAGATTAAGCCGGTCCATAAATCGTGAGAAACTCTCGTTATGGTTCTTTTCACAACCCAAAAACCGCACAAGTGAGCGAAATTGTTCACTCAACAAAAGTGGTGCTTGAATATGTGTAAATAAAGACTGTAATAGTGATTAGAAATGAAAAAGAATATTTGTACTCTTCATTTCTCTCTCATTAAATTTAAATCTGTATTTATTTTGTAATCCTAATTCCACCTATTTCCTGCTAGCCAAACAGCATCTCAAAGCAGTCACAAAGTTTTTCTCCCCCAACCCTGTCCTGTCCACGAACCACCACCGTTGTCCCGCGCCGTCGCCGCTATCCCACGCCACTGCTCCAAGTCCTGAGCTGTTCCGCTGCGTCGCCGCTATCCCGCGTCACTGCCCAAAGTCCTGAGCTGTTCCGCCGCCGCCATGCCGCCCCGTCACCGCTATCCCGCGCCACGGCCCCAAACCGTCATCCCGCGTGTCGGCCTCAGTCCCCATCGGCCATCCTGTGTCATCGTCCATAGCCATCCTGAGCGGCCTCCATCCCACACCATTGGCTCTGTCCGCCATCTCACTATCGCGCCCGTGGATCCCCGTCAAGAACTACCCGCCTCATGTCAGAGATCCCATCAAAATCGACCCTCCTCATGCCATCTCGCTGATGCTGTCGCTCATTTTTCCGCCCATCTTCCTCCGCGATGGCCGGCGTAGAGTCCTCCATTGATGGCCTGGAGCAAAATCGAGGCCGCCTGCCTAAGAGCATTTCTAATAGTTCTTTAAAAAATTTCTCTTAAAAGTATCTTTTAGGTCAATCAAAAAAAAATTTGAGTCTATTTTAATCGTCTTCTCCAATATGCCATATGTCATTTAAATATAATTTAAATTTGAATCCAAATGAACAAATGAACAACTTAACTTTCAATGTTAGTTACATGAGAGATAAAATTTGGGACAAAAAGTTCCCCAGATTTATGTTAGTGTAAAAGAATTTTGAGAGACTCTTGAAAATATAGAGGTATTTAAAAAAGTTGTTGGAAAAAAAATTTTATATATTTTTTTATAATTTTGTTTAGAAAAAGTTAATGAGGAGTTTTTTGAGCTCTAATATGCAGATGTGAACAATAAAAATAATAATTTCTACCACTACGATAGCGTTTGGATACGTTAAAAAAAAAAAGTAGTACAGTGATTGGAAGATGAAAGAGAATATATGTGTCTTTTATTTATCTATCTCATTAAATTTTAGTCTCCATTCATTTCACAATCAAAATCCTGTGTCATGTTTCTTGCTATCCAAATGTCACCAATGTTTTTTTTTGAAATATCTAGTAGTAGTACTACTTCCTTTGTCTTAAACTCCTGTCCAAATGTCACGAATGTTCCCTATAAGTTTATTTTTAGGTTTTATTTACTACGATTTTGACCATGATTTTAATAAATTTCATTAATTTTAATAATATAAATTATAAAAATATTTTTTAATAAATTTAAAAGTATAAATTCTAAATTTTTAAATTTAATTAAATGTAAAAAATCATTGATCAAAGTGTCAATCAACAAAACAAAAGATAAAAATAAATTTCTAGTTGAACGGAGCTAGTAATAGTATTTTAGAGCCAGCGGGGCGCGAGGCACATTCGTTCTTGAGGTTGCAGCCGTAGCTGTAGTTACGGTAGCCCCACCCCAACTTAGATTTGAGAGAATTCCTTCTTTGATCTAAAATTGTTACTACTTTGCACTTTTAGTTTTTAACTACTTGGATTTGGTTCTTTTCTTAGCTTTTCTATTAGTTTAGAAGTACTAGTGTTAAGTAAAAAGTAAAATGACTATTTTATCTCTCATCTAAAATAAACCACATAAATTTTATTTGTATTTGTGTTAATTTGAGCATATACTACTAATACTGTGATGGTAAATAATAGTATGCAACTATATTGGAGAGATCAGATTAATACAAATCCAATCAAAGTTTATACTTAAATGAGGGGTGAAATAGTTATTTCACCTCTCACTTACCAACGTTAGTACACTAAACTAACAGGTAAAAAAAGTAATTAAATCCAAATTTTGATCCTCAGAGGAAAATTCAAAACTGAAAAAAAACTAAAGAAGGAATCAATGATTATTTTAAGATAAAAAAAGAATTTTCTTCTTAGATTCCGCTGTAGTATCTATAGCCACAGCTGCCACTGAAAAAAAAAATCTGCAGTGAACAGAGCCACTGCTTTTCCGAAACTCTCAGCTTCTGGCCAAAGCGGCGAAGCCTCCTACCCCGCAGAGCCTAAGGCCCTTTTGTCTCAGCTTTTCAACTGGTTTTTTCAGCTAAAAAGCTAAAAATTAAGAAGCTGAAACAAACAAAGTTTTAAAAAGCTAGCTTTTGAAACGCTGAAAAGCTAGTTTTTACAGAAATAAACTAAAAGTTGAAAAGCTGATAGCTGCATTTTTAGCTTTTGATGTGTAGAGAAGCTAAATATATATTACAAAAGGCAACATCTAAATTTTACCAGTTAGCTTTTCAACTAGGCACCAACCAGCTTTTCTAAAAGTTCAAAAGCTCCAGATCAAACAAAGAGGGCCTAAAACTCTCTGCAGCATTTCTAAAGATCACAACAAGCCCCCGAAATCTGATACCCGATCAGTAATTACTTCATTAAAGCACGGGTACATGAGAGTTTTTATATCTATGAACTTAACGGATATGAGTACGAGAATGTTCTAATCGTTTTCAATACCTAATAAATATGTAACATATAAAAAATATATTTTCACTAGATATAATTATATGAAATATTATATCACATAGATTATTTGTATACTTTTACCTAATGTGTCACATTTAATTCAAATTTGTATTAGTTTAACTTATTATATATCAATAAATTGAATATTTATGGTAAATATATACCATAAGGGGCAATGGTGTTTGAACCATAGATTTTTAGCCTAATTGTGATTCAACCATTGATTTTCATATTTTGTGATTCAGCCATCACTTTTTGAAAGCTAAACTCAATTGTACCACAAGTCTGTTAAGTGACTAACAGTGTTAATTTTTGTTGTGAAAAGATAAAATTGCTCTTTATAATTGTATCATGATGTTGTTAATTTTATTGTACTTATATTTTATACAAGAATTAAAAATCTAAATTTGAAATTTT
>BCLG01002206.1:41627-57872 GCA_001602295.1 Zoysia matrella
TTTATTTTCTGTACTTTTTCACTTCTCCTTAATTCTTATGCCTAAGACTAGAATGACTTATACTCCCTCCGGCCACACAATAAATGTCGTTTTGGACAATGACACAGTCTTTATAATATAACTTTGACTTTTATTTTCTATAAAAATATTTATGAAAAAGTAACATATATATATTTTTTATGAAAGTACTTTTCGAGACAAATCTAATCGTATAATTTTCACATATCTAAACTTAACAAATTAAAAGTTATTTGCAATTTATATTCTCAATGTTTGACCAAAACATTATCCAAAACGACTTTTATTGTGTGACCGGAGGGAGTATTTGTGAACGGAAGGAGTACTAATAACTAGAAACATTAAAAATTGTCCTAATGGCCTATCCTGTTTCATGTATACATACATACTGTATAAACTAAAATAATTTATGGGTAAATATCTTCATTTTAACAGGGAATCCTCCCTAATGGTCAAGAAATAGCAGTGAAGAGGCTCTCGCAGAGTTCCAGACAAGGAATTAAGGAGTTGAAAACTGAGCTTGTTTTGGTTGCAAAACTTCAACACAAGAATTTGGTCAGGCTTGTTGGTGCTTGCTTGGAAGAACATGAAAAGCTACTTGTGTATGAATATATGCCCAACAAAAGCCTGGATACCTTTCTTTTTGGTATTATAACTCATCATCATTTAGCAATAGTGAAATAAACTGAAAATTTATTTATGCTTCTCTAATGATCTTCTTATTCCCTTCTGACAGATCCTGAAAAAAGAAAAAAACTAGATTGGCAGAAAAGATTTATGATAATCAATGGGATTGTTCAAGGCTTACAGTATCTTCATGAGGAGTCTCAACTCAAGATTGTTCACAGGGACCTCAAAGCAAGCAATGTTCTGTTAGACTCTGATTTCAGTCCAAAGATATCAGATTTCGGCTTAGCACGGCTATTTGGGAGTGATCAATCAAAACATGTCACAAATCGTGTTGTTGGAACATAGTAAGTCTTGTTAACCCTATCATTATAAGACTATTTTAGATATATGAGAAGAGATGAGTCTATAACAGAATATTTTATTGGCAGTGGTTACATGGCCCCTGAGTATGCCATGCGTGGACATTACTCTATCAAGTCGGACGTGTTCAGCTTTGGCATTTTGATTCTAGAGATTGTTGCCGGAAGAAGAAACAGCAGCTCCTACGGCTCTGTGCAATGTGATCATCTCCTTAGTTTGGTGAGCTCACGAGCTACAAAATTTTTTTGAGGACTTTTACAGTCCAAAATAACAGCAAGAATTTTCTTAAAACTGCTGGCCATTATTTTGATCTGATGGTATTTATATGTTCTCTTCTAGTCACCAGTTCTGTACAATATTTTTTTAAAATTAAGGATAATATTAGAAAAAAAATATATTGGTACAATAATAAAATGTTTTTCTCGTAAAATTCATATTGGTAATATGATTAATCCCCAATGTCATTAATCTGGTGAATAATCATTTTTTCGTTGGTCACATAAGATTGCAAGAATACTTCAAATCTTCCATGCACGTTCGTTAATTAAGACTTTAATTATAAAATTACTCCTAAAATACAACCAATAGTTTAAAGAGAATATTGTGTATTATTTTTGGAGCGTAAAAGAGCTCAATTAATATGCCACAGTTGCTTTCTTGCAATTTCTAGCGATTAATTTGGAGTGATGCCACTATGTAATGCAGGTGTGGGAGCACTGGGCGATGGGAACAGTTGCGGAAATCATGGATCCATCCTTGAGCAGCTATTCCAGTGTAGAACAGATGTTGAAGTGCATCCACATCGGCCTTCTTTGTGTTCAACACAACCCTGCAGATAGACCGATGATGTCAAATGTGAGTCTGATGCTTAGCAGCAGCACTATGCCTCGCCAAGCACCAGCCAGGCCAGCCTTTTGCTTCCAAAGGAGCGGCGTCAACTCGGGCACCAACTCAGACTCGAGAAGCGCAGCACCTGTATCGGAGAACCAAGTCTCAATTACTGAACTTGAGGCAAGATAAGTCATTTTGTAATGGTGACATTTCTTTTAGTAATGTTGTTGTAAAGAACAATAAAGTTTGTGGTTAGAAAGGTTCTACAATCATGAGAAAAGCTATAAAATAGTATAAGTCTTTCATGATGACGAGTACTATTTAAGATTCCAGGCTTGAGGACCTTTATTTGTTATATTTAAATTCCAACGCTCCAGATCAATTGACCTCCCATCTCTAATACCAGCAATATTGTTAGGCAATATAAATTATAGTGAGATATTACTGGAAAGTAAATAAATAGTAGTGTTGTGGATCCGACAAAGTGAACTGGGTCATTGAATGGGTGGCGGCGATCCGATGCAGTACCTTTAGAAAGATAACATAATTATATGAATATTAAATCGATAGCAAAATTACCCAAATAAATCCCACCCGCATAACACATGTGGTATTATGGACCATAAAAGTTCTCCCAGGCTTTGTTCAAATCATTTGGTAATACTAGATTACCTCTTTCAGGATATTGTTTGTTTAGAGAATTACATCTCACCAATTAGTGTTATTAACTGCTTATATTCTCTATTTCAACTCCTATATCAACAAATAAAAGAAAAGGAGAAACAAGATGGTCCAATAGATGGTGAATCTGTAATATTAAAATTGAATGAGCTTGACATCTAACATTAAATGGCTGCATTACACTCAAGCAGGCATATTTACATCCCTTTTTGGTTTAATTATCTAGGATAGGGATCAGTATTAGTAACGTCGTTCATCGAGAAATCGTCCTCTGCAATTACTTCAGGCCCCTCATATCTGCAGTTTCTGTGTACATGTTGTTCGCTAACCGAGCTGGAGTAGCTGTCCCCAAAGAAGAATGCCGGTTGCCGTGGCTGCTGGAGCTTTACCTTGCTTCTGGTCAGCATTAGAACAACTGACGATATGTTTAGCCTATCATCAGGATGCTCTTGGACGCAAAGAAGACCAATTTGGATGCATCTTAGAACTTTGCTCCTGGAGTGCTCATCAAGTGATGATTGGTTAACCAGTTGCAATGCCTTCCCCTTAGTAGTCCAACAGTTCCATACCTGTTTCATGTTCACAGTAAGATACATTCTGGTTCCAACTGCAAGTACAAATTCACATAACCACATTTCACTTAGGATGAAAGTTCTACTTGCATCAGTCAGGAGATTCACTGCTTTGTTAGACTCATCATAACTGTCGTTCTTTCTCGCAGTTATAATCTCCAGGACCAAAACGCCATAGCTAAATACGTCGATCTTTGGTGAAACAGTTCCAACGAAGGCATATTCGGGTGCCATATATCCGCTGTGAATATAAACAGTTATGCATAAACACAAGTTTCGAAAATGCTAGGCATAGAATATAGAAGCTTACTATGTTCCAGCCACATTTGCTGTCTTGGTCTGAGTATGGTCACCTCCTAGCAGCTTGGCCAATCCAAAGTCCGCAATTTTTGGGTTCATGTTTTCATCAAGCAAAATGTTATTTGCTTTCAGATCCCTGTGAACAATCCTGATGCTTGAATCTTCATGAAGATACAATATTCCTTTGGCAATTCCTAGTATGATATTGTACTTTTGGTCCCAATCTAGAGTATCGCTCCTACTAGAATCTGTTTCAACAAAATAGACAACAAAAACTAAGTAGGTTGATCGCAAATATGTATAAAAAAGGGTTATGCGTCTTCATGCAAGGAATCCAGTGACAACTTATATTTGTATGTATAGTCAGTCTGCCATTAGAACTAACTTTCCACATTGCTATAGTGAATAAATAGTTAATTAATACTTGAGCTGCTGCCCATGGTACTCAGTCAGTTCTGACAAATTTTATGGCATGTTTGCTTCTAAATTATTAGTCTCAAAAACCATGAAAAAAGGACATCTAAATCAACACCTTACGATTTTTTTTCTGAAATGTGATAGAACACAAAATATTGCCATTAGTCCACACAAAATATTCTTATTTAATTTGGAATGAAGGGAGGGGCACCATAAATAAACAGAAGTTTGTGGGGGGAGAAAAGTACCAAATAGAACCTTACCTTGTCTAGGCTTCCGTGTTTCACATGTTCATAAACAAGCATCATCTCGTCCCGGTGCAAGCAGAACCCGAGCAACCTGACAAGGTTCTTGTGCTGAAGCTCAGCCAAAACTTGCACTTCATTGTGCAGCTGATTCAGTCCCTGTCTAGTACTCCGGGACAATTTTTTGACTGCTATATCTTGTCCATCATGGAGCCTTCCCTGCAAAACATCCCACATGCAATCAGTGATGTCAACAACCTAAAGTTTCTGTTGCAAATAGTCAAACTGTATGCTTCTTACTTTTTTCTTTCTTGACAGTCTTCCTCTTCTTCAAGCAAATCAAAACAGAGGCTAAAATAATAAACAAGAGAACTGAACATGCAACAACTGCACCGATTTTGGTTGCCCTGCCTTTTCTACCTGCAAGAAGAAATGGTCAATCTTGGACTGCTTACCGTGTAGTAGTCATGTCGTTTTCGCTGGGTGATGAAGTAACTGATTGTGACGGAACTGGAGAAGTCAAGACATAGAACAGGTAAAGATTATAGTTGATCGTGGTTACGTGTAGGTTCTATGCATGTGAGTTTGCTGGGCAAATCTGATGACGGTAGAACAAGTACACTGTACACATGATAATCATTTTTTATCTGGCGAACTACAAATATTTGAAAATGATGCACATATGGAGTAGGCACTCTCTGTGCATCGTTATCATCAGCATGACTAAGCACAAAATGTTTAGATGAGAGTCAATTGGTCAAGGCATTATTGATTTGATTTCTTGACAAGTTACGACAATTATTAGTCAAGATTTCCGGCACCTGCACCGGTGGGGTCGCTGGCGGAAACGCCGGCGCCGGGAGCTGCAGCAGTGGAGTTCCGGAGAAGAATTGATTCCGTAATGGTAGTTGCACCGCACGCTGATGCACCTCCCGCTTGAACTTCCGCTGAAATACTTGGGCGCCATCTGGATCAAGCTTCCGAGGCAGCACCGGCAATCTGCCGGCGCCATATCCGGCGTGCATTGCGCCAGCCCGTAGATCCTCTGGTTCTCGATGTCGACGGTCTGGAACCCCTCCACGCGGTGCCGAACCTCTTGGACGAGTTCGCCGCCGCGTAGTCCGCGGTGGCGTTGAGGAGCACGCCCACGGCGTCGTGGAACACCTGAAACGGCGCGGTCACGTTCTGGTTGTCTGTGACGATGAGGACGGCCCCGCGTCCGTCGCTGGTGGTGGAAGAAAGGAAGTTCTCGTTGGAGTAGCGGAGGAGGCAGAGGTCGTAGAAGATGGTGGCGTCCTTGTTGAAGGCGCACAGCTGCTGCGCATCCTGGATGGCGGTGGCGACGCAGTCGCGGCAGGCAGAGGCGTTGGCGTCGCCGCGGCAAAGCGCGAGCGCGTACGCCACGTCCGGGACGGAGCCGGTGTGGGAGGTCGCGAAGAGGGTCTGGGACGAGGAGGCATTCTCGGGGAGCATGGAGGCGAGGCTGTTGATGTTGGCCTGGTAGGGACTGTTTGCCGTGTAGCTGCCGCTCTTGCCGCAGACCTGGCCCAACGGGTCGCCGGCGGCGAGAGGCGCAGGAGTACTGTCGTGGCGGCCACAGTGAGGTAGGTTACTAGGTGGCCGTGGTGGCACGCGGCCATGTCCATGGCTAGTTGGCTACTTGGCTAGCGCGAGCCGGCGACGGGCGGAGGCACGGCAGAGGGAGCGGCAGTGGCGAAGTGAATCGAGGAGTAAACGTGTGTATTGAGGCGGCGAGGGCTGCTGACGCGTGGGGGACTGGTTTGACTTGACCCTGCTATCTACACTGACATGGCGGGACAACATTAAATACCGCCAGTTGACACCTAATTAATCTGAGCCAACACACCTATCGCACATTTGTGTGCGAAAATATCAGCGTCTCTTCAACGTTCGATTGCGGTAGCACCTGGAAAATCCCGCCTCGGAAGGTCCCCGTCGAAGTAAGATTGTCCTAGGTTGATCCGAGCTCGATCAGACCAGTCGGATCGTCTTCAAACGTTGTTGGGACAAAAGAAGAACAACAAACAGAGGTCAAATGAGGCGATTAGGGTTAGAGAAACGTAAAGCGTAAAGGCAAATGGTTTGATCGATTGGAATACCTCTCAACCGGCTATAGGTCTCTGTTTTATAGAGGTGAGATGGTCTTCTCCCGCAGAGCAATAAATCACTTAAGTCAAAAAAGAATTTGGAATTGATCTGCTAAAAACTTTTTTAAATCGACACTACCAAAATTCTCGGTAAAGTGTCGAACACTCCGATAACCGGAGTCTCCGGTACGACGCCGAAGCCTCCGTCGTGTAAATCCGGAAACCCGAGAGGGCCTGCCAGACACTCCGGTGTACAAAACAGCAGAATCCGAGAGGACTAATCGGACAATCCGGTACAGTGCCGAATATTTCGGTGGGCCGAGTGCCCAAAATCGAGAGGGCTTACCGGACAATCCGGTAAAGTACCGAACACTCCGGTGGGCCGAGTGCCCAAACCCGAGAAAGACTACCGGAGAGTCCGACACCATGCCGGATACTTCGGTGGGCGAAAGTGCTCAAACTCCGAGAGGGCTTACCGGAGGCTCCAGCATTGTACCGAACACTCCGGTGAGGCCATTTTTTGGTGTCAACATATGCCCCCTGTTTTTTGATGAAGTCTCTACACCATAAAGCATTCTAAGCACCCAAAAACAGCTAAGTGCGATGGTTTTCTCAACTCGTCGGCCATTGCACCATTCTTGGCGATGATATCTTTTATATTGGCCATTCTTCCTCTAAGCTTCTTGCCATACACTTGGGTGATATTTTTCATGTACCGACCATTAAGGGCCCTAGACAATGACTCTCCACTCATATTTTTCACTATGTATGCATTTCCGGCGATGATTTTTATTATTCGGTATGGCTCTTCCTAACTAGGAGACCATTTTTCGAACTTGTTGCTTCTTGAGCCTACGAGCAGAATAGTTTTCCAAACCAATTCACCTACCTGAAAAGTTTTGACTTTCACTTTCTTATTGTAGGCTCTAGCAACTCTAACCTTGTCTCTCTCAATTTCTTTCAAAGCATTTAAACGCTTATCGGTAATTTCATCGATAGTGTCTAGCATTAGAGCTCTATACTCATCAGTGGATAAATTATTTTGTTTGGCTAATCTTAGAGATTCTAGATTTACCTCGACGGGTAAAACAGCCTCTTGTCCATACACAAGTTCATAAGGTGTTACCTTAGTTGCCCCGTGCCTAGATATCCGATGAGCCCACAAAGCTTCTGATAAGACTTCATGCCACCTCTTGAAATGGTCTTCTATCTTTTTCTTAATGAGTCTAATTAACGTCTTATTACTAGACTCGGCCTAACCATTGGCCTGAGCATAATATGGAGATGAATCGAGTACCTTAATCCCGTATGATTCGGCAAATTCTTTGACATGACCGGACGTAAAGGCGGTACCTTGGTCAGTAGTCAAAATTTGTGGTATGTCGAATTTATAAATAATATGCTCGGTAAGGAACTTGATTACCTCTTTGTGCGTCCTGTTCTTGAGAGCTACCGCTTCGGATTATTTGGTGAAGTAATACGTTGCTACTAACACGAAGCGGTGTCCCTTCAAAGACGGAGGATGTATTTGCCCTATGAAATTCAATCCCCATCTTTAGAATGGCCACGGTTTTATAATGGGGTTCACCATAGCAGCGGGCGCCAATTGAATATTGTCAAACTTTTGGCACTCTTCACACCTCTTGTAGTAACGATAACAATCGGCAATCATGGTTAGCCAATAGAACCCAGCTCTTCTTAGCAACCATTTCATTTTCAAAGCCGATTGAGGCGTACCACAAATGCCCTCATGAACTTCTCTCATAGCCACTTTGGCTTCATCATCACTCAAACATTTCAACAGTAAATCATCTCCCGTTCGACGGTATAAGTCACCATCAATTAAAGTATATTTAAAAGCTACAGACCGAACCTTTCTATCCACACTTTGGGTTGGACTACAAATATATAAAATTATGGGTGATCTCCAATCAAGCGATTCAGCACCATCAGAGCTTGATGTGCTAGTATCCGAATGATCTAGCTCCAATACCTCAAGCATCGGTTTCCTATTGATTGAAAATCTTGCTTTACTAACATTATAACCCGATGCTTGTTGAGCCAACTCATTAGCCTCACTGTTTTCTAGCCTAAACACATGATGTATATTGAATTCATCCATTCTTTTAATGATATCTAGCCACTTATCTAAGATGGCATTCAATGATCCGTCTGAGCATTGAAAATTTCCAGAAATTTGTTGCACTACTAACAACGAATCACCGAAAGCCTCTGCATACTTAACCCCCATAGACTCCAGCATCTCTAAACCGAATAACAATGCTTCATATTCGGCTTGGTTATTGGTGCAATCATACTCTAATCGGTTCGAGAATTCAAAGCGTGCATCATGGGGAGATATTAAAACCACACCAATACCTTAACCCTCTTTACAAATCGATCTATCAAAATATAATTTTCAATGGGTAAAAGTAACGCAAGCAACATCTAGATCATGTTCTAAATCAATCTGATGTTCAACAATGAAATTAGCGATAATTTGGCCTTTCATAGATTTCAACGACTCATAAGCCAAATCATACTCAATCAACGCATAAGCCCATTTACTAGATAACAAATAGTTTCTCAACTTGGTGTAAGCATGATATAAGGAAAAACATAGTTTCTAAATGAGAGTGTACCTTGTTTCCGCACCAATCAACCGTCGGCTCACATACGTGACCACATACTACTTTCTTTTGGCTTCTTGTGTCAAAACAGCACCAACTACATCGTCTTCCGCCGCTATGTAAAGATGGAAAGTGACTCCTCCCTTAGGCGCCCTAAGCACCGGCGGCGAAGACAAGTATTCTTTGATCTTCTCAAAAGCTTCTTACTGTTTTGCTCCCCAAGTAAATTCGGCCTCATTCTTTAGCCGAAGAATAGGAATGAATGCATTAATCTTTCTCGACAAGTTGGAAATGAATCGCTTTAAATAATTCACTTTTCCTAAGAAACTCTGCAACTCTCTCTTGCAAGTAGGCGCTTGCACATTCCTAATTGCCTCTATCTTCTTAGAATCTACCTCTATGCCCTTTTCGTGAATTATGAAGCCTAAAAACTTTTCGACTGATACACGAAAAGCACATTTAAGTGGATTCATTTTCAACCGAACGACGCATTCGGTCTAAGGCAAGTTGCAAATCGGCCAAGTGAGAATCTAAAGAAGTTCCATGATAACACCAAGTAAATCAAGAAAGATAAAGTTCATACCTCTATGATATGTGCCACTTGCATTCTTTAATTCAAAAGTCATAACAACCCACTCAAACAATCCTACAAACCCGAACATCTAAAAGCAGTTTTAGACATATCATCTTCGGCCATGAAGATTTGGTTGTATCCCACATTACCATCAAGAAAACTAATAACTCTATGGTCGGAGGCATCATTAATCAATATTTCAGCTATGGACATAAGATATTCATCTTTAGGAGTAGCTATATTTAAAATTTTGAAATCAATGCAAACTCTAATCTTACTGGTGTTCTTCTTTTCCACCAGCACGATGTTGGATATCCACTCTACATATCTGCAAGGTCTTATGAATTTTGCATCAAGTAATCGGTTAATTTCTTCTTTAATATGATCATGCATATTCGGGTTAAACCTCCTCATCGGTTGCTTAAAAGGTCCAAAACCAGATTTTATTGGAAGCCGATGTTCGACTAATTCGCGGCTCAACCCAAGCATTTCATTATAGGACCATGCAAAACAGTCCACATATTCTTTTAGTAAATCGATTAGCTTCAATTTATAATCGGCTTTCAGATTTTTATTTATATAAGTTGGTCTCAGATTATCATCGCTGGCAAGGTTCACCTTTTCAAGAGGATCGGCCGATGTGAATCCTTGTCCTAACTTATACATATTCTCTATTTCCTCAATAGCTTCGCACATATCATTTGTATTGGACCGATAGTGTTTCACTATTTTTTGTAACCAATCAAGATTAGAATCCATTAAATTATATTATATGATTGAGCCGATTCTCCATTGACTTTACATTGACCGGTACAAAACCATCTTTAGTTATACTAAGAAAATCATAATCCATCAAGTCTAAACCGGTGAAGCACTTGACGGCATCATGCGACAAAGAAGATGATTCGGTTATAGTAACACAAGCCGATGCATCCGCATGAACCACCTCTACATCATCACCAATCCATTGTATCAAAAATTGGTGTAAGGTAGAAAGAAATACATCATCACCAATCCATTGTATCAAAAATTGATGTAAGGTAAAAGGAACACATCTATTGGCATGAATCCAATCACGTCTTAAGATCAAGCTATAACTACCGCGCACATCGGCGACCAAGAAAGCGGTAGCCATGGCCTTACTTTCAACGGTGAGTTCCATAGAAGCGACCTTTTTAGCCTCGATAGGGTCTCCTCCCACACCATTCAAAGTCTTGTTGGTCCGGATGAGCTCGTCATCGGCCTTACCGAGTTTCTTAAACAAAGAATACGACATTAGATTAACAATAGCACCGCCGTCTACAAGCATGCGAGAAATCGATGAACCATTAATATGACCTCTCACATAGAGGGGTTTCAAATGGTTCTCCGATTCCTCGAACTTTTCAAAGATAGCACTTTTCGGTCTAAAGTCGAATTATGCCATGACTTCTTCGTCCTCTATAAGCGAATAATCAGAAAGGGATAAGCAAATGGTGTTAATGTCCATACCTTTCCGAGGCGGCGTAGGCTCGTAGTTCAAGAGGTCGTCGTCGTCGAACTCGGATATGTTGACGTCTCTTGTGGGTGAGGGTGCTGTGGAGTCCTCTCCCAAAACGGCATCGGCCAAACCAAGTGGCTTTGGAGTAACCTTTGCTTCCTCCGTCATCGGTGAAGTGGGAGCTTCAGGCTCCTTAACCCTCCACTTTTTACCTTGAGGAACCCTCGGCTTGACCTCGTTGAAGACCTCGTTCCTCTTTTTCTTCGCCTCCTCCTCTCGCATCTT
This sequence comes from Zoysia matrella, assembly GCA_001602295.1. Classification (NCBI taxonomy): domain Eukaryota; kingdom Viridiplantae; phylum Streptophyta; class Magnoliopsida; order Poales; family Poaceae; genus Zoysia; species Zoysia matrella. The sequence goes on from BCLG01002206.1 coordinate 52,759, forward strand.
TCGAAGGCGCAGCCTTTGGAACTTCCTCTTTTGAGTGTGGGTCAAGCCAGGCGGACACTACCTCGGTTGCGTGTATTTGAAGGAGCTTTTGCTGCTGCCAGCTTCATGGTCATGGGAAGTCTTCCCGACTGGATCACCCAAAGTGATCCGTCCCATGAAAACTGCTCCGATTTTGACATCAGTTGTGCCGATTTTCACGACACCTCCGGATGCATTCTCTTGATGAACAACAGTAGAGAGAGCAGGTTCGTTACTTTGCTTTGGGCGCCATTCTTGTTTAGACGCGGTAGTGGCGCTCTCTCCTTGAGCCTTAATCGGTCGAGAATCCGTGCGATCCAGGACAGGGTTGGAGAGCCTCGTGAAGACATGTCCTCTCGACCCGTTCCATCCCGTGTGAAACGGCGGGTATGGCATTGGCGGAACAGGCATCAGTGGCATGGGCATCGGTGGCTCGTGCATCCATGGTCCCATGTATGGATGTCACACCGGGAACGGTGGACAAGGCATAGGACGTAAACATGGTGACAGCAGTCCGAAGCCATGTGAAGGAAAAGGAGGAGGGGGCCATGCACTTTCATGGTTGGCCTCATCTACTTCCTAGGTGCGTTGCCTCCTCTAGATGGCGACCTTGGTCACTTCATAGACCGATTATCCAAATCGGTTTTTTGATTCTTGTATTTAGCCATGAGACGATCGAAGGCACTTTTGGGCCCTATCGTTCGATCTGTGGCCTTATCTTGGTTTACCTTCCACTTACCCACCTCCGATTTCTTTGGCTTTATCATCTTGGGCCGTGGAACTTGCCCCCCGAGTCTAGAGCTTGAAATGGTGACCTTGAGAGATTCTTAACCATCGGAGGATTTCTCAAGCATCACCTTTCTAGAAGCCTCTTTCTCACCCGGAGAAATAGGTATCTCCTCCCCGATGACCACGTTCTTACTCTTGGTGGTATCGGCTTGATGAGGCTGAATCAATACCTTGGGATTGAACTCTAGAGCGTTAACAGGGAAGAGGTGCTTGTCGATCTGCATCTCTTTAAGACTCAATCGTCTCTCATTAAGGACCGATTGGACCTGTCGACGAAAAACAGTGCAATCGTTAGTAGCATAAGAATAAGAGTTATGCCATTTACAATATGCCCTGCGCTTAATCTCATCCGCCGAAGGTAAAGTATATGCGATTCTAATGTATACACCTTTAAATCAAATATTCGCACACTTAACTACATCAAAAGTGTACTTTACATCGTCGTTCCGATTCTTATGAACCGGTTTGAGCGAATCACAAGCAAACGATTTGGTCTTAGATGGCCAAACGAACTCGGCAGCCAAAATATCATTACAATCATCATCGGAGCTATCCGAATCATATTCCATGACGTGCATGCTATGACGGGTCTTATAATCATGTTTTACTTCTTTACTTCGGGCCGAAGCCCTTTGTTGGAGGTGAGTGAGTGTGAAAAAATCGTACCCCTCCAACTTTTCTCTAAGATGCGACCGTAAACCATTAAAAGCTAGGTTGGCTAAGTCTTTTTCAGAAATGGTCAAATTAAAGCATCAGTTCTTGACGTCTCTAAACCGCCGAAGATAGTCAACAACCCGTTCCTCTTTTCCTTGTCAAACCAATGTCAAATGTGACAATTTTAATTCATTGTCCTCGGAGTAAAAATGATCATACAACTTATGCTCTAATGACTCTCAAGTGTAAATGGAGCCCAGAGATAATGACGAAAACCAAGAGAAAGCGGTTCTGGTTAGCAATAATGAAAACAAACATACTTTCAAAGCTTCACTAAAACCCGCTTCTCCTAATTGTGCTACGTATTGATAATGTGCTCCCAAGTGATTTTGCTATCTTCGCCATTGAATTTGACGAAGTCGGGAACACGCTACCCTACGGGATATAGGACCGGTGGGGTATGGCTTTTGATAAATTCGGTACCTCCCTTTAAGGTCCACTCCTAGAGTCTTACAAAATTGTTTATTTAAGTCCTCCTTAATGCGCGCCATACACTCCTCAATATTGGCAATGAGTGTCCTAGTACACGTACTCGATGGTGGAGGATGTGCGCTTGCTTTCATGACATTAAATGTTTCATTAGGAACAGGGCTATGAGAGATTCCTGTACCGCTTGGTGGGATGGACGGTGTGCTATATGCAACGGTACGGTAAGGAGAAACAAAGTTAGCCAATTCACTCAATCGGTTTGTGGCCGGATTGGGGATGTTTGTAATTGGCTTTACGCTAGTGGGAGACATTACTAAGGTGTTGGTTTGCACGGGTGGTGAAAAACTAGTTTGTTCACTAAACGAGTTCAACGGCATGCCATATGTAGGATGTTCTCCATTAGAGGTAGTAAGCGCCGATATACTAGCTACACGTGCAACATGAGACGATGATGCAATACCGGCATTTTTAGCTTTAGACAAGTTCTCTTGGATCATGTATTGCATATCATTTGTCAAGACCTTTTTTATGCTGTCAAAGTAATATGAAAGGTTTTCAAAAGTAACGGGAGGGCGCGAAGATGTGCTTACATTGGCAGCACCCATGGCCGCGTCGTCGTCGACGGCCGGAAGAACGGGCTCCTTCACTTGAGAGATCAAGCTTTGACGGTCTTTCTTGAAATACGTCAAGTACTTTTACAGCTCCCGCTCCTCGCGTGCTTTGCGCGTCTCTTCAGAGGCTCTCCGACGTTCTAAGAACGCCGCGTCTCTTCGGAGGCTCTCCGACGTTCTAAGAACGCCTTGCGCGCCTCCTCGGGCAAGTCCTCCAAAGATAGCATGACGATGTTCGTCGTGGAGATCTCGGAGGTCATGGTGGAAACGACGATTCGGTTTGTACAACTGAAATCACTCGTCCCCAGCGGAGTCGCCAAAAAGTGTGTTGACACCGAATCAGGTCCAGGCTGACACACCGCTCGCACGTCCGTGTGCGGGAACGTCGACGTCTCTTCAACTTCGGGTTGGGGCAGCACTTGAAAAATCCCGTCTCGGGAGAGACCTCGTCAGAGAAGGATTGTTCTAGGGTTGATATAGGCTCGATCAGGCCAGCCGGATCGTTCTCAAACGTCACCGAGACGAAGAAAGAACAGCAAACAGGAGTTGAGTGAGGGGATTAGGGTTAGAGAAACGCAAAGTGTAAAGACAAATAGTTTGATCGATTGGAATACCCCTCAACCGGCCATAGGACCTCTGTTTTATAGAGATGAGATGGTCTTATCCTGCAGAGTAACAGATCACTTAAGTTAGAAAAGAATTTAGAATTGATCTGCTAAAAACTTTTCTAAATCGACACTATTGGAGTTTCGATAAAGTGTCGGACACTCCGGTAACCGGAGTCTACGAGGTCGGAGGCTCCGTCGTGTAAATCCAGGAATCCGAGAGGGTCTGTCGGACACTCCAGCACTCTGCTGACACTTCGGTGTACAAAACATCGAAACCTGAGAGGGCTTACCGGAAAATTCGGCAAAGTTTCAGACACTCCGATGGGCCGAGTGACTAAACCTGAGAAAGCTTATCGGACAGTCTGGCACCATGTCAGATACTCTAGTGAGCAAAAGTGAGTAAACCCGAGAGAGATTATCGGAGGCTTTTAACATTGTACCAGACACTCCAACGAGAACATTTTTGGGTGTCAACACCGCCACCGGCGAGACCCTGCCGGCGCGGCCACGGCGGCGTGGAACGCCGCTACCGACGCGCTTACGTTCTCCACCTTGCTGAAGTAGTACGAGGAATGGAGAGGCATTGGTAGCAGAGGTCGTAGTGGATGGTTACTTCTTTGCTGTACGCGGTACTATGCGCGCAGCTGCGGCGTGTACTGGAACGCGACCGCCACGCACGCGGCGCAGGCATGGGCGTTCACGGCGCTGCGTCAGAGCTGCTTGAGGGCGTAGACCATGTTTGGCGTGGCGCCGACCTCGCCGGCGGCGAAGAGGGCTGGGCAGGAGAAGGCCTTTCGTTGCAGAATGGTAGAGGAGTCCGGGACTGCTACGTGCCGTTCTGCTTGAAGTCACCGCCGTGCCCACAGAATTGCCATGGAGGCTGGGCGAGAGCGGGCGGCTCGACGAGGAAAGATAGGAGGTGTGATGAAGGTGGAAAAGGGACGGTGCTCTGACCTTCGTCACTTACAGCATCTCCGACAAAGCGTCGTAAACTCTTCCTAATTTAAATTAATAGAGTTTAACTAATAAAAACACCTCCAACAAATTCTCTAAACTACTCTCAACTTTGAGGGGAACCTAAAAATAACCTCAAATGTAGCTAGAAGAAGGGAAAGAATCGGGCCCCATTCCTGCTGCTCCTGCTGCTTTTTGGTTCTATTCGCCGCGCTTTCGGTTCTGTTCGCCGCGCGTCTACTCGGCTGCCAATCTCCGTCGCAAGGTTGCTGCGCCGCCATACGCCGGCGACTCCGCCCGTCCCCTGCGCGATCTTCGGCTAGCGAGTCATCCAGTCAGCTGCGCACCAGCAGCCACAACATGTGGGCAAGCAGCTCTGCAGCAACCAGTCAACCACATCTTCCACAACGACTACATTTTCCTTGGACTGAATCTCAGTTTCTAGATGGAGTCAGTAATAGCTTCGTGTTTGCTGCGGTACATCCATACATGCATACGGCCAGGTGGGCCTTTGGCTTGTTTAAAATTATCAGGGATTTAATTTTGGGTGATTGTTGGAGGAGGGTTGGAGGAGGGAAGGAAAAAATACCTTTTTTTGTTAGCCCCAAAAAGTAAAAAGTATTTTTTTTAGGGTAATTTTTTAGGGGGTCTTTTGAAGATGCTCTTAGGAGAGCTAATTTTAAAAAGAGGCAATTGCAAAATTGAACTTTTTTATTTTAATTATAAAAATAGAATTTTTTTTCACATTTTATAAGAATGCACCTCTTTTTCTGATTCGTGTCTGTTTTGCAATTCGTCAGTTGAAGCCCCATTTTTTAAATAAAAAAAAAACGAAAAAGACAACTTTACTCCTGTCCCAATCTCCTACCCGCGCGCAGCGCCCCTCTCCTAGTCCCGACTGCCTCTCTTCTCTTTTCTCTCTTTCTCTCTTGACTCTTGGCTAAACCCTAACCCTACCGTTAGTGGCGGACGGCCAGCGTTGAGCGGCGGC